>CAXDIG010000074.1:0-77001 GCA_963989225.1 Dromius quadrimaculatus
CAGCGGTTTCAAAGTATCGCGAATCACATAAATCTATCCAATACAACATAATACGCATGAATCCGTCCTCAAATGCACAAAATTTTGCGTTTCCAGCAAATTATCAGCGTTTTTTCTGAGTTTCGTTGAGAAATTTTTATTTTGTTAATCTGCTCAGAAGCAAGATTTTGCTTCAGAAATGCGTTATATGGCAGAATCTAGCACCAAATACATCATATTTTGTGTTTTCAGAGTGCTATTCGCAGTTTTACAATCTTTGGAATAAGTCGAAATCACGCTTTTCCGCGTAGATTTTCACGATCGAAAATTCATATTTCTATTCAGGAACTCATAATATGTATGAATCCATCAACGAAAACATCATATCTTGTGTTTTCAGAGCGCTATCTGCAGTTATATGAAGTTTGAAATAAGTCAAAATTACCACATTCTCAGCGGTTCCAAAGTATCGCAAATCACATAAATCTATCCAATACAACATAATACGCATGAATCCGTCCTCAAATGCACAAAATTTTGCGTTTCCAGCGAGTTATCAGCGTTCTTTCTGAGTCTCGTTGAGAAATTTTTGATTCTATAAATCTGCTCAGAAGCAGGATTTTGCTTCAGAAATGCGTTATATAGCAGAATTAAGCACGAAATACATCATATTTTGTGTTTTTAGAGTGCTATTCGCAGTTTTACAAACTCTGGAATAAGTCGAAATCACGCTTTTCCGGGCTGATTTTCACAATCATAAAGTTCATATTCCTATTCAGGAACACATAATATGTATGAAATTGTCAACAAAAACATCATATCTTGGATTTTCAGAGCGCTATTTGCAGTTATATGAAGTTTGAGATAAGTCAAAATTACCACATTCTCAGCGGTTCCAAAGTATAGCAAATCACATAAATCTATCCACTACAACATAATACGCATGAATCCGTCCTGAAATGCACAAAATTTTGCGTTTCCAGCGAGCTATCAGCGTTTTTTCTGAGTTTCGTTGACAAATTTTTGATTCTATAAATCTGCTCAGAAGCATGATTTTGCTTCAGAAATGCGTTATATGGCAGAATCTAGCACCAAATACATCATATTTCGTATTTTTAGAGTGCTTTTCGCAGTTTTACAAGTTTTGGAATAAGTCAAAATTACGCTTCTTCGGGCAGATTTTCACAATCAAAGGGTTCATATTCCTATTCAGGAACTCATAATATGTATGAATCCATCAACAAAAACATCATATCTTGTGTTTTCAGAGTGCTATCTGCTGTTATATGAAGTTTGAAATAAGTCAAAATTATCACACTCTCAGCGGTTTAAAAATATCGCAAATCACATAAATCTATCCAATACAACATAATACGCATGAATTCGTCCTCAAATGCACAAACTGTTGCGTTTCCAGCGAGTTATCAGCGTTTTTCCTGAGTTTCGTTGAGAAATTTTTGATTCTGTAAATCTGCTCAGAAGCAAGATTTTACTTAAGAAATGCGTTATATGTCAGAATCTATTACCAAGTACATCATATTTCGTGTTTTTAGAGTGCTATTTCCAGTTTTACAAACTTTGGAATAAGTCGAAATCACGCTTTTCCTGGCAGATTTTCACAATCAAAAAGTTCATATTCCTATTCAGGAACTCATAATATGTATGAATCCATCAGCAAAAACATTATATCTCGTGTTTTCAGAGCGCTATCTGCAGTTATATGAAGTTTGAAATAAGTCAAAATTACCACATTCTCAGCGGTTTCAAAGTATCGCAAATCACATAAATCTATCCGATACAACATAATACGCATGAATCCGTCCTCAAATGCACCAAATTTTGCGTTTCCAGCGAGCTATCAGCGTTTTTTCTGAGTTTCGTTGACAAATTTTTGATTCTATAAATCTGCTCAGAAGCAAGATTTTGCTCCAGAAATGCGTTATATGGCAGAATCTAGCACCAAATACATCATATTTCGTGTTTTTAGAGTGCTATCCGCAGTTTTACAAACTTTGGAATGAGTCAAAATCACGCTTTTCCGGGCAGATTTTCACAATCAAAAAGTTCATATTCCTATTCAGGACCTCATAATATGTATGAAATTATCAACAAAAACATTATATCTTGGGTTTTCAGAGTGCTATTTGCAGTTATATGAAGTTTGAAATAAGTCAAAATCACCACATTCTCAGCGGTTTCAAAGTATCGCAAATCACATAAATCTATCCAATACAACATAATACGCATGAATCCGTCCTCAAATGCACAAAATTTCGCGTTTTTAGCGAGTTATCAGCGTTTTTTCTGAGTTTCGTTAAGAAATTTTTGACTCTGTAAATCTGCTCAGAAGCAAGATTTTGCTTCAGAAATGGGTTATATGGCAGAATCTTGCACCAAATACATCATATTTCGTATTTTTAGAGTGCTATTCGCAGTTTTACAAGTTTTGGAATAAGTCAAAATTACGCTTTTCCGGGCAGATTTTCACAATCAAAAGGTTCATATTCCTATTCAGGAACTCATAATATGTATGAATCCATCAACAAAAATCTCATATCTTGTGTTTTCAGAGTGCTATCTGCAGTTATATGAAGTTTGAAATAAGTCATAATTACCACATTCTCAGCGGTTTCAAAGTATCGCAAATCACATAAATCTATTCAATACAACATAATACGCATGAATCCGTCCTCAAATGCACAAAATTTTGCGTATCCAGCAAGTTATCAGCGTTTTTTTCTGAGTTTCGTTGAGAAATTTTTGATTCTGTAAATCTGCTAAGAAGTAAGATTTTGCTTTAGAAATGCATTAAATGGCAGAATCTAGCACCAAATACATCATATTTCGTGTCTTTAGAGTGGTATTCGCAGTCTCACAAACTTTGGAATAAGTCGAAATCACGCTTTTCCGGGCAGATTTTCACAATCAAAAAGTTCATATTCCTATTCAGGACCTCATAATATGCATAAATCCATCAACAAAAACATCATATCTCGTGTTTCCAGAGCGCTATCTGCAGTTATATAAAGTTTGAAATAAGTCAAAATTACCACATTCTAAGAGGTTTCAAAGTATCGCAAATCACATAAATCTATCCGATACAACATTATACGCATGAATCTGTCCTCAAATGCACTAAATTTTGCGTTTCCAGCGAGTTATCAGCGTTTTTTCTGAGTCTTGTTGGGAAATTTTCGATTCTGTAAATCTGCTCAGAAGCAAGATTTTGCTCCAGAAATGCGTTATATGGCAGAATCTGGCACCAAATACATCATATTTCGTGTTTTTAGAGTGCTATTCGCAGTCTTACAAACTTTGGAATAAGGCGAAATCACGCTTTTCCGGGCAAATTTCCACAATCAAAAAGTTCATATTCCTATTCAGTACCTCATAATATGTATGAATCCAGTAACAAAAACATCATATCTCGTGTTTTCAGAGCGCTATCTGCAGTTATATGAAGTTATAAATAAGTCAAAATTACCACATTCTCAGCGGTTCAAAATATCGCGAATCACATAAATCTATCCAATACAACATAATACGCAAGAATCCGTCCTCAAATGCACAAAATTTTGCGTTTCCAGCGAGTTATCAGTGTTTTTTCTAAGTTTCGTTGAGTAATATTCGATTCTGTTAATCTGCTCAGAAGCAAGATTTTGCTTCAGAAATGCGTTATATGGCAGAATCTAGCACCAAATACATCATATTTCGTGTTTTAGAGTGCTATCCGCAGTTTTACAAACTTTGGAATAAGTCGAAATCACGCTTTTCCGCGCAGATTTTCACGATCGAAAAGTTCATATTCCTATTCAGGAACTCATAATATGTATAAATCCATCAACGAAAACATCATATCCCGTGTTTTTAGAGCGCTATCTGCAGTTATATGAAGTTTGGAATAAGTCAAAATTACCACATTCTCAGCGGTTTCAAAGTATCGCAAATCACATAAATCTATCTGATACAACATAATACGCATGAATCCGTCCTGAAATGCACAAAATTTTGCGTTTCCAGCGAGCTATCAGCGTTTTTTCTGAGTTTCGTTGACAAATTTTTGATTCTATAAATCTGCTCAGAAGCATGATTTTGCTTCAGAAATGCGTTATATGGCAGAATCTAGCACCAAATACATCATATTTCGTATTTTTAGAGTGCTTTTCGCAGTTTTACAAGTTTTGGGATAAGTCAAAATTACGCTTCTTCGGGCAGATTTTCACAATCAAAGGGTTCATATTCCTATTCAGGAACTCATAATATGTATGAATCCATCAACAAAAACATCATATCTTGTGTTTTCAGAGTGCTATCTGCTGTTATATGAAGTTTGAAATAAGTCAAAATTATCACACTCTCAGCGGTTTAAAAGTATCGCAAATCACATAAATCTATCCAATACAACATAATACGCATGAATTCGTCCTCAAATGCACAAACTGTTGCGTTTCCAGCGAGTTATCAGCGTTTTCCCTGAGTTTCGTTGAGAAATTTTTGATTCTGTAAATCTGCTCAGAAGCAAGATTTTACTTAAGAAATGCGTTATATGTCAGAATCTATTACCAAGTACATCATATTTCGTGTTTTTAGAGTGCTATTTCCAGTTTTACAAACTTTGGAATAAGTCGAAATCACGCTTTTCCTGGCAGATTTTCACAATCAAAAAGTTCATATTCCTATTCAGGAACTCATAATATGTATGAATCCATCAACAAAAACATTATATCTCGTGTTTTCAGAGCGCTATCTGCAGTTATATGAAGTTTGAAATAAGTCAAAATTACCACATTCTCAGCGGTTTCAAAGTATCGCAAATCACATAAATCTATCCAATACAACATAATACGCATGAATCTGTCCCCAAATGCACAAAATTTTGCGTTTCCAGCGAGTTATCAGCTTTTTTCCTGAGTTTCGTTGAAAAATTTTTGATACTGTAAATCTGCTCAGAAGCAATATTTTGCTTCAGAAATGCGTTATATGGCAGAATCTAGCACCAAATACATCATATTCCGTGTTTTTAGAGAGCTATTCGCAGTTTTACAAACTTTGGAATAAGTCGAAATCACGCTTTTCCGCGCAGATTTTCACGATCAAAAAGTTCATATTCCTATTCAGGAACTCATAATATGTATGAATCCATCCACGAAAACATCATATCTCGTGTTTTTAGAGCGCTATCTGCAGTTATATGAAGTTTGAAATAAGTCAAAATTACCACATTCTCAGCGGTTTCAAAGTATCGCAAATCACATAAATCTATCCGATACAACATAATACGCATGAATCCGTCCTCAAATGCACCAAATTTTGCGTTTCCAGCGAGCTATCAGCGTTTTTTCTGAGTTTCGTTGACAAATTTTTGATTCTATAAATCTGCTCAGAAGCAAGATTTTGCTCCAGAAATGCGTTATATGGCAGAATCTAGCACCAAATACATCATATTTCGTGTTTTTAGAGTGCTATCCGCAGTTTTACAAACTTTGGAATGAGTCAAAATCACGCTTTTCCGGGCAGATTTTCACAATCAAAAAGTTCATATTCCTATTCAGGACCTCATAATATGTATGAAATTATCAACAAAAACATTATATCTTGGGTTTTCAGAGTGCTATTTGCAGTTATATGAAGTTTGAAATAAGTCAAAATCACCACATTCTCAGCGGTTTCAAAGTATCGCAAATCACATAAATCTATCCAATACAACATAATACGCATGAATCCGTCCTCAAATGCACAAAATTTCGCGTTTTTAGCGAGTTATCAGCGTTTTTTCTGAGTTTCGTTAAGAAATTTTTGACTCTGTAAATCTGCTCAGAAGCAAGATTTTGCTTCAGAAATGGGTTATATGGCAGAATCTTGCACCAAATACATCATATTTCGTATTTTTAGAGTGCTATTCGCAGTTTTACAAGTTTTGGAATAAGTCAAAATTACGCTTTTCCGGGCAGATTTTCACAATCAAAAGGTTCATATTCCTATTCAGGAACTCATAATATGTATGAATCCATCAACAAAAATCTCATATCTTGTGTTTTCAGAGTGCTATCTGCAGTTATATGAAGTTTGAAATAAGTCAAAATTATCTCACTCTCAGCGGTTTCAAAGTTTCGCAAATCACATAAATCTATCCAATACAACATAATACGCATGAATTAGTCCTCAAATGCACAAAATTTTGCGTTTCCAGCGAGTTAACAGCGTTTTTCCTGAGTTTCGTTGAGAAATTTTTGATTCTGTAAATCTGCTCAGAAGCAAGATTTTGCTTCAGAAATGCGTTATATGGCAGAATCTAGCATCAAGTACATCATATTTTGTGTTTTTAGAGTGCTATTCCAGTTTTACAAACTTTGGAATAAGTCGGAATCACGCTTTTCCTGGCAGATTTTCACAATCAAAAAGTTCATATTCCTATTCAGGAACTCATAATATGTATGAATCCATCAACAAAAACATTATATCTCGTGTTTTCAGAGCGCTATCTGCAGTTATATGAAGTTTGAAATAAGTCAAAATTACCACATTCTCAGCGGTTTCAAAGTATCGCAAATCACATAAATCTTTCCAATACAACATAATACGCATGAATCTGTCCCCAAATGCACAAAATTTTGCGTTTCCAGCGAGTTATCAGCGTTTTTTCTGAGTCTCGTTGCAAAATTTTAAATTCTGTAAATCTGCTCAGAAGTAAGATTTTGCTTAAGAAATGCGTTATATGGCAGAATCTAGCACCAAATACATCATATTTCGTGTTTTTAGAGTGCTATTCGCAGTTTCACAAACCTTGGAATAAGTCGAAATCACGCTTTTCCGGGCAGATTTCCACAATCAAAAAGTTCATATTCCTATTCACGAACTCATAATATGTATGAATCCATCAACAAAAACATCATTTCTCGTGTTTTCAGAGCGCGATCTGCAGTTATATGAAGTTTGAAATAAGTCAAAATTACCACATTCTCAGCGGTTTCAAAGTATCGCAAATCACATAATCTATCCAATACAACATAATACGCATGAATCCGTCCTCAAATGCACAAAATTTTGCGTTCCCAGGGAGTTATCAGCGTTTTTTCTGAGTTTCGTTGAGAAATTTTTGATACTGTAAATCTGCTCAGAAGCAATATTTTGCTTAGGAAATGCGTTATATGGCAAAATCTTACACCAAATACATCATATTTCGTGTTTTTAGAGTGCTATTCGCAGTTTTACAAACTTTGGAATAAGTCGAAAGCACGGTTTTCTGGGCAGATTTTTACAATCAAAAAGTTCATATTCCCATTCAAGATCTCAAAATATGTATGAATCCATCAACAAAAACATCATATCTCGTGTTTTCAGAGCGCTATCTGCAGTTATATGAAGTTTGAAATAGGTCAAAATTACCACATTCTCAACAATTTCAAAGTATCGCAAATCACATAAATCTATCCAATACAACATGATACGATGAATCCGTCCTCAAATGCACAAAATTTTGCGTTTCCAGCAAGTTATCAGCGTTTTTTCTGAGTTTTGTTTAGAAATTTCTGATTTTGTGAATCTGCTCAGAAGCAAGATTCTGCTTCAGAAATGCGTTATATGGCAGAATCTAGCACCAAATACATCAAATTTGGGTTTTCGGAGTGCTATTCGCAGTTTTACAAACTTTGGAATAAATCGCAGTCACGCTCTTCTGGACAGATTTTCACGATCAAAAAGATCATATTCCTATTCAGGAACTCATAATATGTATGAATCAATCAACAAAAACATCATATCTCGTGTTTTCAGAGCGCTATCTGCAGTTATATGGAGTTTGAAATAAGTCAAAATTACCACATTCTCAGCGGTTTCAAAGTATCGCAAATCACATAAATCTATCCAATACAACATAATACGCATGAATCCGTCCTCAAATGCAGAAAATTTTGCGTTTCCAGCGAGTTATCAGCGTTTTTTCTGAGTTTCGTTGAGAGATTTTTGATACTGTAAATCTGCTTAGAAGCAATATTTTGCTTCAGAAATGCGTTATGTGGCAGAATCTAGCACCAAATATATCATATTTCGTGTTTTTAGAGTGCTATTCGCAGTTTTACAAACTTTGGAATAAGTCGAAATCACGCTTTTCCGCGCAGATTTTCACGATCAAAAAGTTCATATTCCTATTCAGGAACTCATAATATGTATAAATCCATCAACGAAAACATCATATCTCGTGTTTTTAGAGCGCTATCTGCAGTTATATGAAGTTTGAAATAAGTCAAATCTACCACATTCTCAGCGGTTTCAAAGTATCGCAAATCACATAAATCTATCCGATACAACATAATACGCATGAATCCGTCCCCAAATGCACAAAATTTTGCGTTTTCAGCGAGCTATCAGCGTTTTTTCTGAGTTTCGTTGACAAATTTTTGATTCTATAAATCTGCTCAGAAGCAAGATTTTGCTTCAGAAATGCGTTATATGGCAGAATCTAGCACCAAATACATCATATTTCGTGTTTTTAGAGTGCTATCCGCAGTTTTACAAACTTTGGAATGAGTCGAAATCACGCTTATCCGGGCAGATTTTCACAATCAAAAAGTTCATATTCCTATTCAGGACCTCATAATATGTATGAAATTATCAACAAAAACATTATATCTTGGGTTTTCAGAGTGCTATTTGCAGTTATATGAAGTTTGAAATAAGTTAAAATCACCACATTCTCAGCGGTTTCAAAGTATCGCAAATCACATAAATCTATCCAATACAACATAATACGCATGAATCCGTCCTCAAATGCACAAAATTTCGCGTTTTTAGCGAGTTATCAGCGTTTTTTCTGAGTTTCGTTGAGAAATTTTTGACTCTGTAAATCTGCTCAGAAGCAAGATTTTGCTTCAGAAATGGGTAATATAGCAGAATCTTGCACCAAATACATCATATTTCGTGTTTTTAGAGTGCTATTTGCGGTTTTACAGACTTTGGAATAAGTCGAAATCACGCTTTTCCGGGCAGATTTTCACAATCAAAATGTTCATATTTTCATTCAGGAACTCATAATATGTATGAATCCAACAACAAAAACATCATATCTTGTGTTTTCAGAGCGCTATCTGCAGTTATATGAAGTTTGAAATTAGTCAAAATCACCACATTCTCAGCGGTTTCAAAGTATCGCAAATCACATAAATCTATCCAATACAACATAATACGCATGAATCCGTCCTCAAATGCACAAAATTTCGCGTTTTTAGCGAGTTATCAGCGTTTTTTCTGAGTTTCGTTGAGAAATTTTTGACTCTGTAAATCTGCTCAGAAGCAAGATTTTGCTTTGGAAATGCGTTATATGGCAAAATCTAACAACAAATACATCATATTTCGTGTTTTTAAAGTGCTATTCGCAGTTTTACAAACTTTGGAATAAGTCGAAATCACGGTTTTCTGGGCAGATTTTTACAATCAAAAAGTTCATATTCCTATTCAAGATCTCAAAATATGTATGAATCCATCAACAAAAACATCATATCTCGTGTTTTCAGAGCGCTATCTGCAGTTATATGAAGTTTGAAATAGGTCAAAATTACCACATTCTCAGCGGTTTCAAAGTATCGCAAATCACATAAATCTATCCAATACAACATAATACGATGAATCCGTCCTCAAATGCACAAAATTTTGCGTTTCCAGCAAGTTATCAGCGTTTTTTCTGAGTTTTGTTTAGAAATTTCTGATTCTGTGAATCTGCTCAGAAGCAAGATTCTGCTTCAGAAATGCGTTATATGGCAGAATCTAGCACCAAATACATCAAATTTGGGTTTTCAGAGTGCTATTCGCAGTTTTACAAACTTTGGAATAAATCGGAGTCACGCTTTTCCGGGCAGATTTTCACGATCAAAAAGTTCATATCTCTATTCAGGAACTCATAATATGTATGAATCAATCAACAAAAACATCATATCTCGTGTTTTCAGAGCGCTATCTGCAGTTATATGAAGTTTGAAATAAGTCAAAATTACCACATGCTCAGCGGTTTCAAAGTATCGCAAATCGCACAAATCTATCCAATACAACATAATACGCATGAATACGTCTTCAAATGCACAAAATTTTGCGTTTCCAGCGAGTTCTCATCGTTTTTTCTGAGTTTCGTTGAGAAATTTTTGATTCTGTAAATCTGCTCAGGAGCAAGATTTTGCTTCAGACATGCTTTATATGGCAGAATCTAGCACCAAATACATCATATTCCGTGTTCTTAGAGTGCTATTCGCAGTTTTACAAACTTTGGGATAAGTCGGAATCACGCTTTTCCGGGCAGATTTTCACGATCAAAAAGTTCATATTCCTATTCAGGAACTCATAATATGTATGAATCCATCAACAAAAACATCATTTCTCGTGTTTTCAGAGAGCTATCTGCAGTTATATGAAGTTTGAAATAAGTCAAAATTACCACATTCTCAGCGGTTTCAAAGTATCGCAAATCACATGAATCTATCCAATACAACATAATACGCATAAATCCGTTCTCAAATGCACAAAATTTTGCTTTTCCGACGAGTTATCAGCGTTCTTTCTGAGTTTCGTTGAGAAATTTTTGATTCTGTAAATCTGCTCAGAAGCAAGATTTTGCTTCAGATATACGTTATATGGCAGAATCTAGCACCAAAAACATCATATCTCGTGTTTTCAGAGCGCTATCTGCAGTTATATGAAATTTGAAATAAGTCAAAATTACCACATTCTCAGCGATTTCAAAGTATCGTAAATCACATTAATCTATCCAATAAAACATAATACGCATGAATCCGTCCTCAAATGCACAAAATTCTGCGTTTCCAGCGAGTTCTCAGCGTTTTTTCTGAGTTTCGTTGAGAAATTTTTGATTCTGTAAATCGGCTCAGAAGCAGGATTTTGCTTCAGAAATGCGTTATATGGCAGAATCTAGCACCAAGTACATCATATTTCGTGTTTTTAGAGTGCTATTCGCAGTTTCACAAACTTTGATAAGTCAAAATCACGCTTTTCCAGGCAGATTTTCACGATCAAAAAGTTCATATTTCTATTCAGGAACTCATATTATGTATGAATCCATCAACAAAAACATCATTTCTTGTGTTTTTAGAGCGCTATCTGCAGTTATATGAAGTTTGAAATAAGTCAAAATTACCACATTCTCAGCGGTTTCAAAGTATCGTAAATCACATAAATCCATCCAATACAACATAATACGCATGAATCCGTTTTCAAATGCACAAAATATCGCGTTTCCAGCGAGTTATTAGCGTTTTTTCTGAGTTTCGCTGAGAAATTTCTGATTCTGTAAATCTGCTCAGAAGCAAGATTTTGCTTCAGAAATGCGTTATATGGCAGAATCTAGCACAGAATACATCATATTTCGTGTTCTCAGAGTGCTATTCGCAGTTTTACAAACTTTGGAATAAGTCGGAATCACGCTTTTCCGGGCAGATTTTCACAATCAAAAAGTTCATATTCCTATTTAGGAACTCATGATATGTATGAATCCGTCAACAAAAACATCATATCTCGTGTTTTCAGAGCGCTATCTGCAGTTATATGAAGTTTGAAATAAGTCAAAATTATAACATTCTCAGCGGTTTCAAAGTATCGCAAATCACATAAATCTATCCAATACAACATAATACGCATGAATCCGTTTTCAAATGCACAAAATTTTGCGTTTCCAGCGAGTTATCAGCGTTTTTTCTGAGTCTCGTTGAGAAATTTTTGATTCTATAAATCTGCTCAGAAGCAAGATTTTGCTTCAGAAATGCATTATATGGCAGAATCTAGCACCAAATACATCATATTTCGTGTTTTTATAGTGCTATTCGCAGTTTTACAAACTTTGGAATAAGTCGAAATCACGCTTCTCCGCGCAGATTCTCACAAACAAAAAGTTCATATTCCTATTCAGGACCTTATAATATGTATGAATTCATCAACAAAAACATCATATCTCGTGTTTTTAAAGCGCTTTCCGCAGTTATATGTAGTTTGAAATGAGTCAAAATTACCACATTCTCAGAGGTTTCAAAGTATCGCAAATCACATAAATCTATCCAATACAACATAGCACAAAATTTTGCGTTCTCAGCGAGTTATCAGCGTTTTTTCTGAGTCTAGTTGAGTAATTTTTGATTCTGTAAATCTGCTCAGAAGCAAGATTTTGCTTCAGAAATGCGTTATATGGCAGAATCTAGCACCAAATACATCATATTTCGTGTTTTTAGAGTGCCATTTGCAGTTTCACAAACTTTGGAATAAGTCGAAATCACGCTCTTCCGCGCAGATTTTCGAAATCAAAAAGTTCATATTCCTATTCGGGACCTCATAATATGTATGAATCCATTAACAAAAACATAATATCTCGTGTTTTCTGAGCGCTATCTGCAGTTATATGAAGTTTGAAATAAGTCAAAATTACCACATTCTCAGCGGTTTCAAAGTATAACAAATGACATGAATCTATCCAATACAACATAATACGCATAAATCCGTCCCCAAATGCTCAAAATTTTGCGTTTTCAGCCAGTAATCAGCGTTTTTTCTGAGTCTCGTTGAGGAATTTTTGGTTCTGTAAATCTGCTCAGCAGCAAGATTCTGCTCCAGAAATGCGTTATATGGCAGAATCTAGCACTTAATACATCATATTTCGTGTTTAAGAGTGCTATTTGCAGTTTTACAAACTTTGAAATAAGTCGCAATCACGCTTTTCCGCGCAGATTTCCAAAATCAAAAAGTACACACTCCTATTCAGGACCTCATAATATGTATGAATCCATCAACATAAACATCATATCCCGTGTTTTCAGAGCGCTATCTGCAGTTATATGAAGTTTGAAATAAGTCAAAATTACCACAGTCTCAGCGATTTCAAAGTATCGCAAATCACATAAATCTATCCAATACAACATAATACGCATGAATCTGTCCTCAAATGCACAAAATTCTTCGTTTCCAGCGAGTTATCAGCGTTTTTTCTGAGTCTCGTTGAGAAATTTTTGATTCTGTAAATCTGCTCAGAAGCAAGATTCTGCTTCAGAAATGGGTTATATGGCAGAATCTAGCACCAAATACATCATATTTTGTGCTTCTAGAGTACTATTCGCAGTTTTACAAAGTTTGGAATTAGTCGAAATCACGCTTTTCCGCGCAGATTTTCACAATCAAAAAGTTCATATTCCTATTCAGGACCTCATATTATGTATGAATCCATCAACAAAAACATCATATCTTGTGTTTTCAGAGCGCTATATGCAGTTATATGAAGTTTGAAATAAGTCAAAATTACCACATTCTCAGCGATTTCAAAGTATCGCGAATAACATTAATCTATCAAATACAACATAATACGCATGAATCTGTCCTCAAATGCACAAAATTTTGCTATTCCAGTGAGTTATCAGCGTTTCTTCTGGGTCTCGTTGAGAAATTTTTGATTCTGTAAATCTGCTCAGAAGCAAGATTTTACTTCAGGAATGCATTATATGGCAGAATCTAGCACCAAATACATCATATTTCGAGTTTTCAGAGCGCTATCTGCAGTTATATGTAGTTTGGAATAAGTCAAATTTACCTAATTCTCAGCGGTTTCAAAGTATCGCAAATCACATAAATCTATTCAATACAACATGATATGCATAAATATGTCCTAAAATGCACAAAATTTTGCGTTTCCAGCGAGTTATCAGCGTTTTTTTTGAGTCTCGTTGAGAAATTTTTGATTCTGTAAATCTGCTCAGAAGCAAGATTTTGCTTCAGAAATGCGTTATATGGCAGAATCTAGCACCAAAATACATCATATTTCGTGTTTTCAGAGTGCTATTCGTAGTTTTACAAACTTTGGAATAAGTCGAAATCACACTTTTCGCGCAGATTTTCACAATCAAAAATCAATATTCCTATTCAAGACCTTATAATATGTATGAACCCATCAACAAAAACATCATATCTCGTGTTTTCAGAGCGCTATCTGCAGTTATATGAAGTTTGAAATAAGTCAAAATTACCACATTCTCAGCGGTTTCAAAGTATCGCAAATCACATAATCAATCCAATACAACATAATACGCTTGAATCCGTCCTCAAATGCACAAAATTCTGCGTTTCCAGCGAGTTATCAGCGTTTTTTCTGAGTCTCGTTGGGAAATTTTTCATTCTGTAAATCTGCTCATCAGCAAGATTTAGCTTCAGAAATGCGTTATATGGCAGAATCTAGCACCAAATACATCATATTTCGTGTTTTCAGAGTTCTATTCGCAGTTTTACAAACTTTGGAATAAGTCGGAATCACGCTTTTCCGGCAGATTTTCACAATCAAAAAGTTCATATTCCTATTCAGGATCTCATAATATGTATGAATCCATCAACAAAAACATCATATCTCGTGTTTTCAGAGCGCTATCTGCAGTTATATGAAGTTAGATATAAGTCAAAATTACCACATTCTCAGCGGTTTCAAAGTATCGCAAATAACATAGATCTATCCAATACAACATGATACGCATGAATCTGTCCTCAAATGCACAAAATTCTGCGTTCCCAGCGAGTTATCATCGTTTTTTCTGAGTCTCGTTGAGAAACTTTTGATTCTGTAAATTTGCTCAGAAGCAAGATTTTGCTTCAGAAATGCGTTATATGGCAGAATCTAGCACCAAATACATCATATTTCGTGTTCATAGAGTGCTATTCGCAGTTTTACAAACTCTGGAATAAGTCGAGATCACGCTTTTCCGGGCAGATTTTCACAATCAAAAAGTTCATATTTCTATTCAGGACCTCATAATATGTATGAATCCATCAACAAAAACATCATATCTCGTGTTTTTTAGAGCGCTATCTGCAGTTATATGAAGTTTGAAATAAGTCAAAATTACCACATTCTCAGCGGTTTCGAAGTATCGCAAATCACATAAATCTATCCAATACAACATAAAACGCGTGAATCTGTCCTCAAATGCACAAAATTCTGCGTTCTCAGCGAGTTATCAGCGTTTTTTCTGAGTCTCGTTGAGAAATTTTTGATTCTGTATATCTGCTCAGAAGCAAGATTCTGCTCCAGAAATGCGTTATATGGCAGAATCTAGCACCAAATACATCATATTTCGTGTTTTTAGGGTTCTATTTGCAGTTTTACAAACTTAGGAATAAGTCGAAATCACGCTTTTCCGCGCAGGCTTTCACATCTAATAAGTCCATTTTACTATTTAGGACCTCATAATATGTATGAATCCATCGACAAAAACATCATATCTCGTGTTTTCTGAGCGCTTTCTGCTGTTATATGAAGTTTGAAATAAGTCGAAATCACCACATTCTCAGCAGTTTCAATGTATCGCAAATCACATAAATCTATCCACTACAACATAATACGCATAAATCCGTCCCCAAATGCTCAAAATTTTGCGTTTTTAGCCAGTAATCAGCGTTTTTTCTGAGTCTCGTTGAGAAATTTTTGATTCTGTAAATCTGCTCAGAAGTAAGATTTTGCTTCAGAAATGCGTTACATGGCAGAATTTAGCACCAAATACATCATATTATGTGTTTTTAGAGTGCTATTTGCAGTTTTACAAACTTTGGATTAAGTCGGAATCACGCTTTCCCGCGCTGATTTTCACAATCAAAAAGTTCATATTCCCATTCAGGACCTCATAATATGTATGAATGCATCAACAAAAACATCATATCTCGTGTTTTCAGAGCGCTATCTTCAGTTATATAAAGATTGAAATAAGTCAAAATTACTACATTCTGAGCGGTTCCAAAGTATCGCAAATCACATAAATCTATCCAATACAACATAATACGCATGAATTCGTCCTCAAATGCACAAAATTTTGCGTTTCCAGCGAGTTATCAGCGTTTTTTCTGAGTCTCGTTGAGAAATTTTTGATTCTGTAAATCTGCCCAGAAGCAAGATTTTGCATCAGAAAATGCGTTATATGGCAGAATCTAGCACAAATACATCATATTTCGTGTTTTTTGAGTGCTATTCGCAGTTTTACAAACTTTGAATAAGACGAAATCACGCTTTTCCGGGCAGATTTCCACAATCAAAAAGTTCATATTCCTATTCACGAACTCATGATATGTATGAATCCATCAACAAAAACATCATTTCTCGTGTTTTCAGAGCGCGATCTGCAGTTATATGAAGTTTGAAATAAGTCAAAATTACCACATTCTCAGCGGTTTCAAAGTATCGCAAATCACATAAATCTATCCAATACAAATAATACTCATGGATCCGTCCTCAAATGCACAAATTTTTGCGTTTCCAGCGAGTTATCTGCGTTTTTTCTGAGTCTCATTGAGAAATTTTTGACTCTGTAAATCTGCTCAGAAGCAAGATTTGGCTTCAGAAATGCGTTATATGGCAGAATCTAGCACCAAATACATCATATTTCGTGTTTTTTGAGTGCTATTCGCAGTTTTACAAACTTGTGAATAAGTCGAGATCACGCTTTTCCGCGCAGATTTTCACGATCAAAAAGTCCATATTCCTATTCAGGACCTCATAATATGTATGAATCCATCAACAAAAACATCATATCTCGTGTTTTCAGAGCGCTATCTGCAGTTATATGAAGTTTGAAATAAGTCAAAATTACCACATTCTCAGCGGTTTCAAAATATCGCAAATCACATAAATCTATCCAATACAATATAATACGCCTGAATCCGTCCTCAAATGCACAAAATTTTGCGTTACCAGCGAGTCATCAGCGTTTTTCTGAGACTCGATGAGAAATTTTTGATTCTGTAAATCTGCTCAGAAGCAAGATTTTGCTTCAGAAATGCGTTATATGGAAGAATCTAGCACCAAATACATCATATTTTGTGTTTCAAAGTGCTATTCGCAGTTCTACAAACTTTGAAATAAGTCGAAATCACGCTTTTCCGCGCAGATTTTCACAAACAAAAAGTTTAAACTCCTATTCAGAACCTCATAATATGTATAAATTCATCAACAAAAACATCATATCTCGTGTTTTAAGAGCGCTATCCGCAGTTATATGAAGTTTGAAATAAGTCAAAATTACCATATTCTCAGCGGTTTCAAAGTATCGCAAATCACATAAATCTATCCAATACAACATAGCACAAAATTTTGCGTTCCCAGCAAGCTATCAGCGTTTTTTCTAAGTTTCGTTGAGAAATTTTTGATTCTGTAAATCTGCTCAGAAGCAAGATTTTGCTTCAGAAATGCGTTATATGGCAGAATCTAGCACCAAGTACATCATATTTTGTGTTTTTAGAGTGCTATTCGCAGTTTTACAAACTCTGGAATAAGTCAAAATCACGCTTATCCCCGTAAATTTTCACAATAAAAAAGTATTCAGGACCTCATAATATGTATGAATCCATCAACAAAAACATCATATCTCGTGTTTTCAGAGCGCTATCTGCAGTTATATGAAGTTTGAAATAAGTCAAAATTACCACATTCTCAGCGGTTTCAAAGTATCGCAAATCACATAAATCTATCCAATACAACATAATACGCCTGAATCCGTCTTCAAATGCACAAAATTTTGCGTTTTCAGCGAGTTATCAGCGTTTTTTCTGAGTCTCGTTGAGAAATTTTTGATTCTGTAAATCTGCTCGAAAGCAAGATTCTGCTTCAGAAATGCGTTATATGGCAAAATCTTGTACCAAAAACATCATATTTCGTGTTTTTAGAGTGCTATTCGCAGTTTTACAACTTTGGAATAAGTCGAAATCACGCTTTTCCGCGCAGATTTTCACAATCAAAAAGTTCATATTCCTATTCAGAACCTCATAGTTTGTATGAATCCATCAACAGAAACATCATATCTCGGGTTTTCAGAGCGCTATCTGCAGTTATATGAAGTTTGAAATAAGTCAAAATTACTACATTCTCAGCGGTTTCAAAGTATCGAAACCACATAAATCTATCCAATACAACATAATACGCATGAATCCGTCCTCAAATGCACAAAATTTTGCGTTCCCTGCGAGTTATCAGCGTTTTCTTTGAGTCTCGTTGAGAGATTTTTGATTCTGTAAATCTGCTCAGATGCAAGATTTTGCTTCAGAAATGCGTTATATGGCAGAATCTAGCACCAAATACATCATATTTCGTGTTTTTAGAGTGCTATTTGCAGTTTTACAAACTTTGGAATAAGTCGAAATCACACTTTTCCGCGCGGATTCTCACAATCAAAAAGTTCATATTTTAATTCGGGACCTCATAATATGTATGAATCCATCAACAATAACATAATATCTCGTGTTTCCTGAGCGCTATCTGCAGTTATATGAAGTTTAAAATAAGTCAAAATTACCACATTCTCAGCGGTTTCAAAGTATCGCAAATCACATGAATCTATCCAATACAACATAAAACGCCTGAATCCGTCTTCAAATGCACAAAATTCTGCGTTTCCAGCGAGTTATCAGCGTTGTTTTCTGAGTCTCGTTTATAGATTTTTGTTTCTGTAAATCTGCTCAGAAGCAATATTTTGCTTCAGAAATGCGTTATATGGCAGAATCTAGCACCAGATACATCATATTTTGAGTTTTTAGAGTGCTATTTGCAGTTTTACAAACTTTGGAATAAGTCGAAATCACGCTTTTCCGGGCGGATTTTCACAATCAAAAAGTTCATATTCCTATTCAGGACCTTATGATATGTATGAATCCATCAACAAAAACATAATATCTTGTAGAGTCACAAATTATTTGTAACAAAGTTTATGCTGTGGAACAATTAGAATAAAAAATTCTGAAACTTTCATTATTTGTCCACAAAATTCAAATCTAAGAATCGGCTTTGACACCATCATCTTAAATCGAGGAGCAACTGTATACACGTGTTCCGTCCTTATTAGGACTCGTCAGTACAGTATTGCCAAGAACCCAAGATAGTCAGGGCTTGGATCCCAAAGTCTTCAAACTCATAAAAATAGATGGACGGCAAAAGTAAAAACTATATGCAGCGCCATCTATCGAGCAATAGCCAGTTACGGCATGTAAATAAAGTAGATGTCACAAATCATTTGTAACAAAGTTTATGCTGTGGAACAATTAGAATAAGAAATTCTGAAACATTCATTATTTGTCCACAAAATTTCAAATCTAAGAATCGGTTTTGACACCATCATCTTAGATCGGGGAGCAACTGTATACACGTGTTTCGTCGTTATTAGGACTTGTCAGTACAGTATAGCCATGAACCCAAGATAGTCAGGGCTTGGATCCCAAAGTCTTTAAACTCATAAAAATAGATGGACGGCAAAAGTAAAAACTATATGTAGCGCCATCTATCGAGCATCAATCCAGTTACGGCATGTTAATGAAGTAGATGTCACTAATTATTGTAACAAAGTTTATGCTGTGGAACAATTAGAATGAAAAATTCTGAAACATTTCATTATTTGTCCACAAAATTTCAAATCTAAGAATCGGTTTTGACACCATCATCTTGGATCGGGGAGCAACTGTATACACGTGTTTCGTCCTTATTAGGACTTGTCAGTACAGTATAGCCATGAACCTAAGATAGTCAGGGCTTGGATCCCAAAGTCTTTAAACTCATAAAAATAAATGGACGGCAAAAGTAAAAACAATATGCAGCGCCATCTAACGAGCATTAAGCCAGTTACGGCATGCCGTCCTTCTATTTCTATGAGTTCAAAGACTTTGGGATCCAAGCCCTGACTATCTTGGGTTCTTGGCTATACTGTACTGACGAGTCCTAATAAGGAAGAAACACGTGTATACAGTTGCTTCTATGGGCTTAAAGACTTTGGGATCTAAGTCCTGACTATCTTGGGTTCCTGACTATACTGTACTGACGAGTCCTGATAAGGACGAAACACGTGTATACAGTTGCTCCTCGATCTAAGATGATGGTGTCAAAACCGATTCTTAGATTTGAAATATTGTGGACAAATAATGAATGTTTCAGAATTTTTTATTCTAATTGTTCCACAGCATAAACTTTTTTACAAATAATTTGTAACATCTACTTTATTTACATGCCGTAACTGGCTGCATATAGTTTTTACTTTTGCCGTCCATCTATTCCTATGAGTTTGAAGACTTTGGGATCCAAGCCCTGACTATCTTCGGTTCTTGGCTATACTGTACTGGCGATGTCCTAATAAGGACGAAACACGTGTATACAGTTGCTTCCCGATCTGAGATGATGGTGTCAAAAACCGATTCCTAGATTTGAAATTTTGTGGACGACTAATGAATGTTTCAGAATTTTTTATAATATCTCGTGTTTTCTGAGCGCTATCTGCAGTTATATGAAGTTTGAAATAAGTCAGAATTACCACATTCTCAGCGGTTTCAAAGTATAACAAATCACATAAATCTATCCAATACAACATAATAAGCATGAATCTGTCCTCAAATGCACAAAATTTTGCGTTTCCAGCGAGTTATCAGCGTTTTTTCTGAGTCTTGTTGAGAAATTTTTGATTCTGTAAATCTGTTTAGAAGCAGGATTTTGCTTCAGAAATGCATTATATGGCAGAATCTAGCACCAGATACATCATGTTTTGAGTTCTTAGAGTGCTATTTGCAGTTTTACAAACTTTGGAATGAGTCGGAATCACGTTTTTTGGCGCAGATTTTCACAATCAAAAAGTTCATATTTTCATCCAGGACCTCATCATATGTATGAATCCATCAACAAAAACATAATATCTCGTGTTTTCTGAGCGCTATCTGCAGTTATATGAAGTTTGAAATAAGTCAAAATTACCACATTCTCATGGGTTTCAAAGTATCGCAAATTACATAAATCTATCCAATACAACATAATACGCCTGAATTCGTCCTCAAATGCACTGCGTTTCCAGCGAGTTATCAGCGTTTTTTCTGAGTCTCGTTGAGAAATTTTTGATTTTGCAAATCTGCTCAGAATTAAGATTTTGCTTCAGAAATGCATTTTATGGCAGAATCTAGCACCAAATACATCATATTTCGTGTTTTTAGAGTGCTATTCGCAGTTTTACAAACTTTGGCATAAGTCGAAATCACGCTTTTCCGCGCAGATTGCCACAATCAAAAGTTCATATTCCTATTCAGGACCTCATAATATGTATAAGTCCATCAACAAAAATATCATATCACGTGTCTTCAGAGCGCTATCTGCAGTTATATGAAGTTTGGAATAAGTCAAAATTACCACATTCTCAGCGGTTTCAAAGTATCGCAAATGACATAAGTCTATCCAATACAACATAGCACAAAATTTTGCGTTTTCAGCGAGTTATCAGCGTTTTTTCTGAGTCTAGTTGAGTAATTTTTGATCCTGTAAATCTGCTCAGAAGCAAGATTTTGCTTCAGAAATGCGTTATATGGCAGAATCTAGCACCAAATACATCATATTTCGTGTTTTTAGAGTGCTATTTGCAGTTTCACAAACTTTGGAATAAGTCAAAATCACGCTTTTCCGCGCAGATTTCCACAATCAAAAAGTTCATATTCCTATTCAGGACCTTATAATATGTATGAATCCATCAACAAAAACATAATATCTTGTGTTTTCTGAGCGCTATCTGCAGTTATATGGAGTTTGAAATAAGTCAAAATTACCACATTCTCAGCGGTTTCAAAGTATAACAAATGACATGAATCTATGCAATACAACATAATAAGCATGAATCTGTCCTCAAATGCACAAAATTTTGCGTTTCCAGCGAGTTATCAGCGTTTTTTCTGAGTCTCGTTGAGAAATTTATGATTCTGTAAATCTGCTCAGAAGCAAGATTTTGCTTCAGAAATGCATTATATGCAGAATCTAGCACCAAATACATCATATTCCGTGTTTTTAGAGTGCTATTCGCAGTTTTACAAACTTTGGAATAAGTCGAAATTACGCTTTTCCGCGCAGATTCTCACAAACAAAAAGTTCATATTCCTATTCAGGACCTCATAATATGTATGAATTCATCAACAAAAACATCATATCTCGTGTTTTTAAAGCGCTATCCGCAGTTATATGTAGTTTGAAATGAGTCAAAATTACCACATTCTCAGCGGTTTCAAAGTATCGCAAATCACATAAATCTATCCAATACAACATAGCACAAAATTTTGCGTTCTCAGCGAGCTATCAGCGTTTTTACTGAGTCTAGTTGAGTAATTTTAGATTCTGTAAATCTGCTCAGAAGCAAGATTTTGCTTCAGAAATGCGTTATATGGCAGAATCTAGCACCAAATACATCATATTTCGTGTTTTTAGAGTGCTATTCGCAGTTTTACAAACTTTGGAATGAGTCGAAATTACGCTTTTCCGCGCAGATTCTCACAAACAAAAAGTTCATATTCCTATTCAGGAACTCATAATATCTATGAATTCATCAACAAAAACATCATATCACGTGTTTCCAGTGCGCTATCTGCAGTTATATGAAGTTTGAAATAAGTCAAAATTACCACATTCTCAGCGGTTTCAAAGTATCGCGAATCACATAAATCTATCCAATACAACATAATACGCATAAATCTGTCCTCAAATGCACAAAATTTTGCGTTTCCAGCGAGTTATCAGCGTTTTTTCTGAGTTTCGTTGAGAAATTTTCGATTCTGTAAATCTGCTCAGAAGCAAGATTTTGCTTTAGAAATGCGTTATATGGCAGAATCTAGCACCAAATACATCATATTTCGTGTTTTCAGAGTGCTATTCGTAGTTTTACAAACTTTGGAATAAGTCGAAATCACACTTTTCCGCGCAGATTTTCACTATCAAAAATCCATATTCCTATTCAAGACCTCATTATATGTATCAACCCATCAACAAAAACATCATATCTCGTGTATTCAGAGCGCTATCTGCAGTTATATGAAGTTTGAAATAAGTCAAAATTACCACATTCTCAGCGGTTTCAAAGTATCGCAAATCACATAAATCAATCCAATACAACATAATACGCTTGAATCCGTCCTCAAATGCACAAAATTTTGCGTTTCCAGCGAGTTATCAGCGTTTTTCCTGAGTCTCGTTGGGAAATTTTTGATTCTGTAAATCTGCTCATTAGCAAGATTTTGCTCCAGAAATGCGTTATATGGCAGAATCTATCACCAAATACATCATATTTCGTGTTTTCAGAGTTCTATTCGCAGTTTTACAAACTTTGGAATAAGTCGGAATCACGCTTTTCCGGGCAGATTTTCACAATCAAAAAGTTCATATTCCTATTCAGGATCTCATAATATGTATGAATCCATCAACAAAACATCATATCTCGTGTTTTCAGAGCGCTATCTGCAGTTATATGAAGTTTGATATAAGTCAAAATTACCACATTCTCAGCGGTTTCAAAGTATCGCAAATAACATAGATCTATCCAATACAACATGATAGCATGAATCTGTCCTTAAATGCACAAAATACTGCGTTCTCAGCGAGTTATCATCGTTTTTTCAGAGTCTCGTTGAGAAATTTTTGATTCTGTAAATTTGCTCAGAAGCAAGATTTTGCTTCAGAAATGCGTTATATGGCAGAATCTAGCACCAAATACATCATATTTCGTGTTTATAGAGTGCTATTCGCAGTTTTACAAACTCTGGAATAAGTCGAAATCACGCTTTTCCGGGCAGATTTTCACAATCAAAAAGTTCATATTTCTATTCAGGACCTCATAATATGTATGAATCCATCAACAAAAGCATCATATCTCGTGTTTTTAGAGCGCTTATCTGCAGTTATATGAAGTTTGAAATAAGTCAAAATTACCACATTCTCAGCGGTTTCGAAGTATCGCAAATCACATGAATCTATCCAATACAACATAAAACGCGTGAATCTGTCCTCAAATGCTCAAAATTCTGCGTTCTCAGCGAGTTATCAGCGTTTTTTCTGAGTCTTGTTGAGGAATTTTTGATTCTGTAAATCTGCTCAGAAGCAAGATTCTGCTCCAGAGATGCATTATATGGCAGAATCTAGCACCAAATACATCATATTTCGTGTTTTTAGGGTTCTATTTGCAGTTTTACAAACTTTGGAATAAGTCGAAATCACGCTTTTTTGCGCATTCTTTCACATCTAATGAGTTCATATTACTATTTAGGACCTCATAATATGTATGAATCCATCGACAAAAACATCATATCTCGTGTTTTCTGAGCGCTTTCCGCAGTTATATGAAGTTTGAAATAAATCGAAATTACCACATTCTCAGCAGTTTCAATGTATCGCAAATCACATAAATCTATCCAATACAACATAATACGCATAAATCCGTCCCCAAATGCTCAAAATTTTGCGTTTTCAGCCAGTAATCAGCGTTTTTTCTGAGTCTCGTTGAGAAATTTTTGATTCTGTAAATCTGCTCAGAAGTAAGATTTTGCTTTAGAAATGCGTTACATGGCAGAATCTAGCACCAAATACATCATATTATGTGTTTTTAGAGTGCTATTTGCAGTTTTACAAACTTTGGATTAAGTCGGAATCACGCTTTTCCGCGCTGAATTTTCACAATCAAAAAGTTCATATTCCCATTCAGGACCTTATAATATGTATGAATCCATCAACAAAAACATCATATCTCGTGTTTTCAGAGCGCTATCTTCAGTTATATAAAGTTTGAAATAAGTCAAAATTACTACATTCCGAGTGGTTTCAAAGTATCGCAAATCACATAAATCTATCCAATACAACATAATACGCCTGAATCCGTCCTCAAATGCACAAAATTTTGCGTTCCCAGCAAGCTATCAGCGTTTTTTCTGAGTCTCGTTGAGAAATTTTTGATTCTGTAAATCTGCTCAGAAGCAAGATTTTGCTTCAGAAATGCGTTATATGGCAGAATCTAGCACCAAGTACATCATATTTTGTGTTCTTAGAGTGCTATTCGCAGTTTTACAAACTCTGGAATAAGTCAAAATCACGCTTATCCCCGCAAATTTTCACAATCAAAAAGTTCATATTTCTATTCACGACCTCATAATATGTATGAATCCATCAACAAAAACATCATATCTCGTGTTTTCAGAGCGCTATCTGCAGTTATATGAAGTTTGAAATAAGTCAGAATTACCACATTCTCAGCGTTTTCAAAGTATCGCAAATCACATAAATCTATCCAATACAACCTAATACGCAAGAATCCGTCCTCAAATGCACCAAATTTTGCGTTCCCTGCGAGTTATCAGCGTTTTCTCTGATTCTCGTTGAGAGATTTTTGATTCTGTAAATCTGCCCAGAAGCAAGATTTTGCTCCAGAAAATGCGTTATATGGCAGAATCTAGCACCAAATACATCATATTTCGTGTTTTTAGAGTGCTATTTGCAGTTTTACAAACTTTGGAATAAGTCGAAATCACGCTTTTCCGCGCGGATTCTCACAATCAAAAAGTTCATATTCTTATTCAGGACCTCATAATATGTATGAATTCATCAACAATAACATAATATCTCGTGTTTCCTGAGCGCTATCTGCAGTTATATGAAGTTTGAAATTAGTCAAAATTACCACATTCTCAGCGGTTTCAAAGTATCGCAAATCACATAATCTATCCAATACAACATAATACGCCTGAATCCGTCTTCAAATGCACAAAATTTTGCGTTTCCAGCGAGTTATCAGCGTTTTTTCTGAGTCTCGTTTATAGATTTTTGATTCTGTAAATCTGCTCAGAAGCAATATTTTGCTTCAGAAATGCGTTATATGGCAGAATCTAGCACCAGATACATCATATTTTGAGTTTTTAGAGTGCTATTTGCAGTTTTACAACTTTGGAATAAGTCGAAATAACGCTTTTCCGCGCGGATTTTCACAATCAAAAAGTTCATATTCCTATTCAGGACCTTATAATATGTATGAATCCATCAACAAAAACATAATATCTTGTAGAGTCACAAATTATTTGTAACAAAGTTTATGCTGTGGAACAATTAGAATAAAAAATTCTGAAACTTTCATTATTTGTCCACAAAATTTCAAATCTAAGAATCGGCTTTGACACCATCATCTTGAATCGAGGAGCAACTGTATACACGTGTTCGTCCTTATTAGGACTCGTCAGTACAGTTTTGCCAAGAACCCAAGATAGTCAGGGCTTGGATCCCAAAGTCTTCAAACTCATAAAAATAGATGGACGGCAAAAGTAAAAAACTATATGCAGCGCCATCTATCGAGCAATAAGCCAGTTACGGCATGTAAATAAAGTAGATGTCACAAATCATTTGTAACAAAGCTTATGCTGTGGAACAATTAGAATAAGAAATTCTGAA
The DNA here is from genome assembly GCA_963989225.1 of Dromius quadrimaculatus. NCBI lineage: Eukaryota > Metazoa > Arthropoda > Insecta > Coleoptera > Carabidae > Dromius > Dromius quadrimaculatus. The sequence goes on from CAXDIG010000074.1 coordinate 26,189, forward strand.
ACATTCATTATTTGTCCACAAAATTTCGAATCTAAGAATCGTTTTGACACCATCATCTTAGATCGGGGAGCAACTGTATACACGTGTTTTGTCGTTATTAGGACTCGTCAGTACGGTATAGCCAAGAACCCAAGATAGTCAGGGCTTGGATCCCAAAGTCTTTAAACTCATAAAAATAGATGGACGGCAAAAGTAAAAACTATATGTAGCGCCATCTATCGAGCATCAATCCAGTTACGGCATGTTAATGAAGTAGATCTCACTAATTATTGTAACAAAGTTTATGCTGTGGAACAATTAGAATGAAAAATTCTGAAACATTCATTATTTGTCCACAAAATTTCAAATCTAAGAATCGGTTTTGACACCATCATCTTGGATCGGGGAGCAACTGTATACACGTGTTTCGTCCTTATAAGGACTTGTCAGTACAGTATAGCCATGAACCCAAGATAGTCAGGGCTTGGATCCCAAAGTCTTTAAACTCATAAAAATAAATGGACGGCAAAAGTAAAAACAATATGCAGCGCCATCTAACGAGCATTAAGCCAGTTACGGCATGCCGTCCTTCTATTTCTATGAGTTTAAAGACTTTGGGATCCAAGCCCTGACTATCTTGGGTTCTTGGCTATACTGTACTGACGAGTCCTAATAAGGAAGAAACACGTGTATACAGTTGCTTCTATGGGCTTAAAGACTTTGGGATCCAAGTCCTGACTATCTTGGGTTCCTGACTATACTGTACTGACGAGTCCTAATAAGGACGAAACACGTGTATACAGTTGCTCCTCGATCTAAGATGATGGTGTCAAAACCGATTCTCAGATTTGAAATATTGTGGACAAATAATGAATGTTTCAGAATTTTTTATTCTAATTGTTCCACAACATAAACTTTTTTACAAATAATTTGTAACATCTACTTTATTTACATGCCGTAACTGGCTGCATATAGTTTTTACTTTTGCCGTCCATCTATTCCTATGAGTTTGAAGACTTTGGGATCCAAGCCCTGACTATCTTCGGTTCTTGGCTATACTGTACTGGCGATGTCCTAATAAGGACGGAACACGTGTATACAGTTGCTTCCCGATCTGAGATGATGGAGTCAAAACCGATTCCTAGATTTGAAATTTTGTGGACGACTAATGAATGTTTCAGAATTTTTTATAATATCTCGTGTTTTCTGAGCGCTATCTGCAGTTATATGAAGTTTGAAATAAGTCAAAATTACCACATTCTCAGCGGTTTCAAAGTATAACAAATCACATAAATCTATCCAATACAACATAATAAGCATGAATCCGTCCTCAAATGCACAAAATTTTGCGTTTCCAGCGAGTTATCAGCGTTTTTTCTGAGTCTTGTTGAGAAATTTTTGATTCTGTAAATCTGTTTAGAAGCATGATTTTGCTTCAGAAATGCATTATATGACAGAATCTAGCACCAGATACATCATGTTTTGAGTTCTTAGAGTGCTATTTGCAGTTTTACAAACTTTGGAATGAGTCGGAATCACGTTTTTCGGCGCAGATTTTCACAATCAAAAATTCATATTTTCATCCAGGACCTCATCATATGTATGAATCCATCAACAAAAACATAATATCTCGTGTTTTCTGAGCGCTATCTGCAGTTATATGAAGTTTGAAATAAGTCAAAATTACCACATTCTCATGGGTTTCAAAGTATCGCAAATTACATAAATCTATCCAATACAACATAATACGCCTGAATTCGTCCTCAAATGCACTGCGTTTCCAGCGAGTTATCAGCGTTTTTTCTGAGTCTCGTTGAGAAATTTTTGATTTTGCAAATCTGCTCAGAATTAAGATTTTGCTTCAGAAATGCATTTTATGGCAGAATCTAGCACCAAATACATCATATTTCGTGTTTTTAGAGTGCTATACGCAGTTTTACAAACTTTGGCATAAGTCGAAATCACGCTTTTCCGCGCAGATTTTCACAAACAAAAAGTTCATATTCCTATTCAGGACCTCATAATATGTATAAGTCCATCAACAAAAATATCATATCACGTGTTTTCAGAGCGCTATCTGCAGTTATATGAAGTTTGAAATAAGTCAAAATTACCACATTCTCAGCGGTTTCAAAGTATCGCAAATAACATTAATCTATCCAATACAACATAACACAAAATTTTGCGTTTTCAGCGAGTTATCAGCGTTTCTTCTGAGTCTAGTTGAGTAATTTTTGATCCTGTAAATCTGCTCAGAAGCAAGATTTTGCTTCAGAAATGCGTTATATGGCAGAATATAGCACCAAATACATCATATTTCGTGTTTTTAGAGTGCTATTTGCAGTTTCACAAACTTTGGAATAAGTCAAAATCACGCTTTTCCGCGCAGGTTTCCACAATCAAAGTTCATATTCCTATTCAGGACCTTATAATATGTATGAATCCATCAACAAAAACATAATATCTTGTGTTTTCTGAGCGCTATCTGCAGTTATATGGAGTTTGAAATAAGTCAAAATTACCACATTCTCAGCGGTTTCAAAGTATAACAAATGACATGAATCTATGCAATACAACATAATAAGCATGAATCTGTCCTCAAATGCACAAAATTTTGCGTTTCCAGCGAGTTATCAGCGTTTTTTCTGAGTCTCGTTGAGAAATTTTTGATTCTGTAAATCTGCTCAGAAGCAAGATTTTGCTTCAGAAATGCATTATATGGCAGAATCTAGCACCAAATACATCATATTTCGTGTTTTCAGATTGCTATTCGCAGTTTTACAATCTTTGGAATAAGTCGAAATTACGCTTTTCCGCGCAGATTCTCACAAACAAAAAGTTCATATTCCTATTCAGGACCTCATAATATGTATGAATTCATCAACAAAAACATCATATCTCGTGTTTTTAAAGCGCTATCCGCAGTTATATGTAGTTTGAAATGAGTCAAGATTACCACATTCTCAGCGGTTTCAAAGTATCGCAAATCACATAAATCTATCCAATACAACATAGCACAAAATTTTGCGTTCTCAGCGAGCTATCAGCGTTTTTTCTGAGTCTAGTTGGGAAATTTTTGATTCTGTAAATCTGCTCATTAGCAAGATTTTGCTTCAAAAATGCGTTATATGGCAGAATCTATCACCAAATACATCATATTTCGTGTTTTCAGAGTTCTATTCGCAGTTTTACAAACTTTGGAATAAGTCGGAATCACGCTTTTCCGGGCAGATTTTCACAATCAGAAAGTTCATATTCCTATTCAGGATCTCATAATATGTATGAATCCATCAACAAAAACATCATATCTCGTGTTTTCAGAGCGCTATCTGCAGTTATATGAAGTTTGAAATAAGTCAAAATTACCACATTCTCAGCGGTTTCAAAGTATCGCAAATCACATAAATCAATCCAATACAACATAATACGCTTGAATCCGTCCTCAAATGCACAAAATTTTGCGTTTCCAGCGAGTTATCAGCGTTTTTTCTGAGTCTCGTTGGAAAATTTTTGATTCTGTAAATCTGCTCATTAGCAAGATTTTGCTTCAGAAATGCGTTATATGGCAGAATCTATCACCAAATACATCATATTTCGTGTTTTCAGAGTTCTATTCGCAGTTTTACAAACTTTGGAATAAGTCGGAATCACGCTTTTCCGGGCAGATTTTCACAATCAAAAAGTTCATATTCCTATTCAGGATCTCATAATATGTATGAATCCATCAACAAAAACATCATATCTCGTGTTTTCAGAGCGCTATCTGCAGTTATATGAAGTTTGATATAAGTCAAAATTACCACATTCTCAGCGGTTTCAAAGTATCGCAAATAACATAGATCTATCCAATACAACATGATACGCATGAATCTGTCCTCAAATGCACAAAATTCTGCGTTCCCAGCGAGTTAGCATCGTCTTTTCAGAATCTCGTTGAGAAATTTTTGATTCTGTAAATTTGCTCAGAAGCAAGATTTTGCTTCAGAGATGCGTTATATGGCAGAATCAAGCACTAAATACATCATATTTCGTGTCTATAGAGTGCTATTCGCAGTTTTACAAACTCTGGAAAAAGTCGAAATCACGCTTTTCCGGGCAGATTTTCACAATCAAAAAGTTCATATTTCTATTCAGGACCTCATAATATGTATGAATCCATCAACAAAAGCATCATATCTCGTGTTTTTAGAGCGCTATCTGCAGTTATATGAAGTTTGAAATAAGTCAAAATTACCACATTCTCAGCGGTTTTGAAGTATCGCAAATCACATGAATCTATCCAATACAACATAAAACGCGTGAATCTGTCCTCAAATGCTCAAAATTCTGCGTTCTCAACGAGTTATCAGCGTTTTTTCTGAGTCTTGTTGAGAAATTTTTGATTCTGTAAATCTGCTCAGAAGAAAGATTCTGCTCCAGAGATGCATTATATGGCAGAATCTAGCACCAAATACATCATATTTCGTGTTTTTAGGGTTCTATTTACAGTTTTACAAACTTTGGAATAAGTCGAAATCACGCTTTTTTGCGCAGGCTTTCACATCTAATGAGTTGATATTACTATTTAGGACCTCATAATATGTATGAATCCATCGACAAAAACATCATATCTCGTTTTTTCTGAGCGCTTTCTGCAGTTATATGAAGTTTGAAATAAGTCGAAATTACCACATTCTCAGCAGTTTCAATGTATCGCAAATCACATAAATCTATCCAATACAACATAATACGCATAAATCCGTCCCCAAATGCTCAAAATTTTGCGTTTTCAGCCAGTAATCAGCGTTTTTTCTGAGTCTCGTTGAGAAATTTTTGATTCTGTAAATCTGCTCAGAAGTAAGATTTTGCTTTAGAAATGCGTTACATGGCAGAATCTAGCACCAAATACATCATATTATGTGTTTTTAGAGGTCTATTTGCAGTTTTACAAACTTTGGATTAAGTCGGAATCACGCTTTTCCGCGCTGATTTTCACAATCAAAAAGTTCATATTCCCATTCAGGACCTCATAATATGTATGAATCCATCAACAAAAACATCATATCTCGTGTTTTCAGAGCGCTATCTTCAGTTATATAAAGTTTGAAATAAGTCAAAATTACTACATTCTGAGTGGTTTCAAAGTATCGCAAATCACATAAATCTATCCAATACAACATAATACGCCTGAATCCGTCCTCAAATGCACAAAATTTTGCGTTCCCAGCAAGCTATCAGCGTTTTTTCTGAGTCTCGTTGAGAAATTTTTGATTCTGTAAATCTGCTTAGAAGCAAGATTTTGCTTCAGAAATGCGTTATATGGCAGAAGCTAGCACCAAGTACATCATATTTTGTGTTTTTAGAGTGCTATTCGCAGTTTTACAAACTCTGGAATAAGTCAAAATCACGCTTATCCCCGCAAATTTTCACAATCAAAAAGTTCATACTTCTATTCAGGACCTCATAATATGTATGAATCCATCAACAAAAACATCATATCTCGTGTTTTCAGAGCGCTATCTGCAGTTATATGAAGTTTGAAATAAGTCAGAATTACCACATTCTCAGCGTTTCCAAAGTATCGCAAATCACATAAATCTATCCAATACAACCTAATACGCAAGAATCCGTCCTCAAATGCACGAAATTTTGCGTTCCCTGCGAGTTATCAGCGTTTTCTCTGATTCTCGTTGAGAGATTTTTGATTCTGTAAATCTGCCCAGAAGCAAGATTTTGCTTCAGAAATGCGTTATATGGCAGAATCTAGCACCAAATACATCATATTTCGTGTTTTTAGAGTGCTATTTGCAGTTTTACAAACTTTGGAATAAGTCGAAATCACGCTTTTCCGCGCGGATTCTCACAATCAAAAAGTTCATATTCTTATTCAGGACCTCATAATATGTATGAATCCATCAACAATAACATAATATCTCGTGTTTCCTGAGCGCTATCTGCAGTTATATGAAGTTTGAAATAAGTCAAAATTACCACATTCTCAGCGGTTTCAAAGTATCGCAAATCACATAAATCTATCCAATACAACATAATACGCCTGAATCCGTCTTCAAATGCACAAAATTTTGCGTTTCCAGCGAGTTATCAGCGTTTTTTCTGAGTCTCGTTGAGAAATTTTTGATTCTGTAAATCTGCTCAAAAGCAAGATTTTGCTTCAGAAATGCGTTATATGGCAAAATCTTGCACCAAATACATCATATTTCGTGTTTTTAGAGTGCTATTCGCAGTTTTACAACTTTGGAATAAGTCGAAATCACGCTTTTCCGCGCAGATTTTCACAATCAAAAAGTTCATATTCCTATTCAGAACCTCATAGTTTGTATGAATCCATCAACAGAAACATCATATCTCGTGTTTTCAGAGCGCTATCTTCAGTTATATAAAGTTTGAAATAAGTCAAAATTACTACATTCTGAGTGGTTTCAAAGTATCGCAAATCACATAAATCTATCCAATACAACATAATACGCCTGAATCCGTCCTCAAATGCACAAAATTTTGCGTTCCCAGCAAGCTATCAGCGTTTTTTCTGAGTCTCGTTGAGAAATTTTTGATTCTGTAAATCTGCTCAGAAGCAAGATTTTGCTTCAGAAATGCGTTATATGGCAGAAGCTAGCACCAAGTACATCATATTTTGTGTTTTTAGAGTGCTATTTGCAGTTTTACAAACTTTGGAATAAGTCGAAATCACGCTTTTCCGCGCGGACTCTCACAATCAGAAAGTTCATATTTTTATTCGGGACCTCATAATATGTATGAATTCATCAACAATAACATAATATCTCGTGTTTCCTGAGCGCTATCTGCAGTTATATTAAGTTTAAAATAAGTCAAAATTACCACATTCTCAGCGGTTTCAAAGTATCGCAAATCACATGAATCTTTCCAATACAACATAAAACGCCTGAATCCGTCTTCACATGCACAAAATTTTGCGTTTCCAGCGAGTTATCAGCGTTTTTTCTGAGTCTCGTTTATAGATTTTTGATTCTGTAAATCTGCTCAGAAGCAATATTTTGCTTCAGAAATGCGTTATATGGCAGAATCTAGCACCAGATACATCATATTTTGCGTTTTTAGAGTGCTATTTGCAGCTTTACAAACTTTGGAATGAGTCGAAATCACGCTTTTCCGGGCGGATTTTCACAATCAAAAAGTTCATATTCCTATTCAGGACCTTATAATATGTATGAATCCATCAACAAAAAAAAATATCTTGTAGAGTCACAAATTATTTGTAACAAAGTTTATGCTGTGGAACAATTAGAATAAAAAATTCTGAAACTTTCATTATTTGTCCACAAAATTCAAATCTAAGAATCGGTTTTGACACCATCATCTTGAATCGAGGAGCAACTGTATACACGTGTTCCATCCTTATTAGGACTCGTCAGTACAGTATTGCCAAGAACCCAAGATAGTCAGGGCTTGGATCCCAAAGTCTTCAAACTCATGAAAATAGATGGACGGCAAAAGTAAAAACTATATGCAGCGCCATCTATCGAGCAATAAGCCAGTTACGGCATGTAAATAAAGTAGATGTCACAAATCATTTGTAACAAAGTTTATGCTGTGGAACAATTAGAATAAGAAATTCTGAAACATTCATTATTTGTCCACAAAATTTCAAATCTAAGAATCGGTTTTGACACCATCATCTTGGATCGGGGAGCAACTGTATACACGTGTTTCGTCGTTATTAGGACTCGTCAGTACGGTATAGCCAAGAACCCAAGATAGTCAGGGCTTGGATCCCAAAGTCTTTAAACTCATAAAAATAGATGGACGGCAAAAGTAAAAACTATATGTAGCGCCATCTATCGATCATCAATCCAGTTACGGCATGTTAATAGAGTAGATGTCACTAATTATTGTAACAAAGTTTATGCTGTGGAACAATTGGAATGAAAAATTCTGAAACATTCATTATTTGTCCACAAAATTTCAAATCTAAGAATCGGTTTTGACACCATCATCTTGGATCGGGGAGCAACTGTATACACGTGTTTCGTCCTTATTAGGACTTGTCAGTACAGTATAGCCATGAACCCAAGATAGTCAGGGCTTGGATCCCAAAGTCTTTAAACTCATAAAAATAAATGGACGGCAAAAGTAAGAACAATATGCAGCGCCATCTAACGAGCATTAAGCCAGTTACGGCATGCCGTCCTTCTATTTCTATGAGTTTAAAGACTTTGGGATCCAAGCCCTGACTATCTTGGGTTCTTGGCTATACTGTACTGACGAGTCCTAATAAGGAAGAAACACGTGTATACAGTTGCTTCTATGGGCTTAAAGACTTTGGGATCCAAGTCCTGACTATCTTGGGTTCCTGACTATACTATACTAACGAGTCCTAATAAGGACGAAACACGTGTATACAGTTGCTCCTCGATCTAAGATGATGGTGTCAAAACCGATTCTTAGATTTGAAATATTGTGGACAAATAATGAATGTTTCAGAATTTTTTATTCTTATTGTTCCACAGCATAAACTTTTTCACAAATAATTTGTAACATCTACTTTATTTACATGCCGTAACTGGCTGCATATAGTTTTTACTTTTGCCGTCCATCTATTCCTATGAGTTTGAAGACTTTGGGATCCAAGCCCTGACTATCTTCGGTTCTTGGCTATACTGTACTGGCGATGTCCTAATAAGGACGAAACACGTGTATACAGTTGCTTCCCGATCTGAGATGATGGTGTCAAAACCGATTCTTAGATTTGAAATTTTGTGGACGAATAATGAATGTTTCAGAATTTTTTATAATATCTCGTGTTTTCTGAGCGCTATCTGCAGTTATATGAAGTTTGAAATAAGTCAAAATTACCACATTCTCATGGGTTTCAAAGTATCGCAAATTACATAAATCTATCCAATACAACATAATACGCCTGAATTCGTCCTCAAATGCACTGCGTTTCCAGCGAGTTATCAGCGTTTTTTCTGAGTCTCGTTGAGAAATTTTTGATTTTGTAAATCTGCTCAGAATTAAGATTTTGCTTCAGAAATGCATTTTATGGCAGAATCTAGCACCAAATACATCATATTTCGTGTTTTTAGAGTGCTATTCGCAGTTTTACAAACTTTGGCACAAGTCGAAATCACGCTTTTCCGCGCAGATTTTCACAATCAAAAAGTTCATATTCCTATTCAGGACCTCATAATATGTATAAGTCCATCAACAAAAATATCATATCACGTGTTTTCAGAGCGCTATCTGCAGTTATATGAAGTTTGAAATCAGTCAAAATTACCACATTCTCAGCTGTTTCAAAGTATCGCAAATCACATAAATCTATCTAATACAAATAATACTCATGGATCCGTCCTCAAATGCACAAATTTTTGCGTTTCCCGCAAGTTATCAGCGTTTTTTCGGAGTCTCATTGAGAAATTTTTGACTCTGTAAATCTGCTCAGAAGTAAGATTTTGCTTTAGAAATGCGTTATATTGCAGAATCTAGCACCAAATACATCATATTTCGTGTTTTTAAAGTGCTATTCGCAGTTTTACAAACTTTTGAATAAGTCGAGATCACGCTCTTCCGCGCAGATTTCCACACTCAAAAAGTCCATATTCCTATTCAGGACCTCATATTCTATATGAATATATCAACAAAAACATCATATCTCGTGTTTTCAGAGCGCTATCTGCAGTTATATGAAGTTTGAAATAAGTCAAATTTACCACATTCTCAGCGGTTTCAAAGTATCGCAAACCACATGAATCTATCCAATACAACATAATACGCATGAATCCGTTCTCAAATGCACAAAATTTTGCGTTCTCAACGAGTTATCAGCGTTCTTTCTGGGTCTCGTTGAGAGATTTTTGATTCTGTAAATCTGCTCAGAAGCAAGATTTTGCTTCAGAAATGCGTTATATGGCAGAATCTAGCACCAAATACATCATATTTCGTGTTTTTAGAGTGCTATTCGCAGTTTTACAAACTTTGGAATAAGTCGAAATCACGCTTTTCCGCGCAGATTTTCACAATCAAAAAGTCCATATTCCCATTCAGGACCTCATATTTTGTATGAATGCATCAACAAAAACATAATATCTCGTGTTTTCTGAGCGCTATCTGCAGTTATATGAAGTTTGAAATAAGACAAAATCACCACATTCTCAGCGGTTTCAAAGTATAACAAATGACATGAATCTATCCAATACAACATAATACGCCTGAATCCGTCCTAAAATGCACAAAATTTTGCGTTTCCAGCCAGTTATCAGCGTTTTTGACGTGATAACGTCTTATAATTCGATAGAGCTGGCTGCACGCACGAAAAAACATGACTCATACGGCGTTACCTCGCTCGCTCTGAGGCGTTCCATTATGTCATTACAAATGCCAATGATTATTTATCAATGGTAATTAATTAGATAAGTGATCAATAAGATTATAATGTACTACTGTAATATGTTAAAAGACGACAGTTGTGTTAAAGATTTTATATGGGACGGACGTGAAACACGATGTCAGGTGCAACGAAGTAATGAAAAGATTCATATAATTGGGATATATTTGTTTTTGACGTGAAAACGTCTCATAATTCAATGGAGCCGGCTGCACGCACGAAAAAACATGACTCATGCGGCGGTACCTCGCTCTGAGGCGTTCCATTCAAGGCTTGAAGTGCAAGCGAGAGCGCGGAACGAGCGACAAAGAGGCACAATTGGCATACGCGTTCGGCAGCGTTCGACATCTGTCTCTCTACTACTTGAGTGAGCGATGCGTCCGCGTGGACAGCTGCTATACTATAATACATTTACATGTTTTCGTCAAGTATGAAGTGCAGTGAAAAGTGAATGTGGTGTCAATTGTTTATAGCAAAGATAATTGCGGCGATAAAGGTAATGATTCTTTCGATATTAGATATATGTTCGGTGATATATTGTTGAATATTCGTGCTTTCATCAATAAAATAAATAGCATCGGTCCGCTAGTGTAGCGATTGTAGGTTATGCTATAATTGACAAAACTATAACAATAAGTTAACAGAACTAGGATCAAGTAAATGATAGGTCACTATGATAGTGCGCTTGCGCTCGAAATACTTGTGTACAGAGTGAGTGGTAGCTGAGCAGTAGTTCTCAAACATGACATGTAAAAGTTTCATTATATCGGTCCAACATGGAAAAGTTTGGTTCTCCCTTCGAGGTGGTTTCTTCTCAAGTTCAGTCCCACAGGCACGCGCAGCGCAAGTGCGGTAATATTCAGAGATGTTTGTTAAAGCCGCGAGCTTAGCAAGCTAACCTACAACCATTGTTACACATGAACACTGTTTTAGTGCCACTGACAGAATTTGTTTCTACTGCAGAGACGCCAGTATCGCCATCTCTTTAAAATTGTGCGAAATGTCATAGTGACCTATCAGTCACTCTTACCCAGAACTATTTCACGATGAGTAAAAAATCAATGGCTTCACTATTTGATCGAAATAATTATCGAGCATAGCTATGATTTCAAAAAATTAAAACATAAATGTTAAATCTTTCACATATCATAACAACGTGTCTGAAATGACAGGTTGGATCAGCCAGCCGTCAAAGGGAATCATTTTCTTTCATATCAAACACATTGAGGCGGGCTTTTCAAAAGCTAGAGTTACAAAAATTTTAATGATGTTCCTATATTTGAAATTTTAAATTTAGGATTTATGAACAATAATTTAATCACAATTTATTCTTATTATAAATTATTCAAGATTATCACTTTTTCACAACAAGTTACGATTAAATTTGCGGAAATAATTGAGTAACTCATTGAACAACAACTTTTATTCAGTTTACTTGCTGAAAGAAATAATGTTGATACAAAATTAAAAAGAAAAAAAATTGACATAATTGTATTTATGCGTACAAATAAATGTAACTTGATCAATTCAATTCCTGATTTCCATTTACCTCCTTTTCTATATCCATACAAAATATCTATCAAACCTATAGAATTAAAATTTTCTTTTCAAAAATGAAACGACTACATCAGTATTTTCTCATGACGTTGTCACGTTAAACTATCGTAAGTAAACCGACTTTACAGACAACCGACTTTTTCTTTCTGAGTCTCGTTGAGAAATTTTTGATTCTTTAAATCTGCTCAGAAGCAAGATTTTGCTTCAGAAATGCGTTATATGGCAGAATCTAGCATTAAATACATCATATTTCGTGTTTTTAGAGTGCTATTCGCAATTTTACAACTCTGGGATAAATCGAAATCACGCCTTCCCGCGCAGATTTTCACAATCAGAAAGTCCATATTCCCATTCACGACCCCATATTTTGTATGAGTCCATCAACAAAAACATCATATCTCGTGTTTGGAGAGCGCTATCTGCAGTTATATGAAGTTTGAAATAAGTCAAAATTACCACATTCTCAGCGGTTTCAAAGTATCGCAAATCACATAAATCTATCCAATACAAATAATACTCATGGATCCGTCCTCAAATGCACAAATTTTTGCGTTCCCAGCGAGTTATCAGCGTTTTTTCTGAGTCTCGTTGAGAAATTTTTGATTCTGTAAATCTGCTCAGAATCAAGATTTTGCTTCAGAAATGCGTTATATGGCAGAATCTAGCACCAAATCCATCATATTTCGTGTTTTTAGAGTGCTATTCGCAGTTTTACAAACTTTGGCATAAGTCGAAATCACGCTTCTCCGCGCAGATTTTCAGAATCATAAAGTTCATATTCCTATTCAGGACCTCATAATATGCATGAGTCCATCAACAAAAATATCATATCACGTGTTTTCAGAGCGCTATCTGCAGTTATATGAAGTTTGAAATAAGTCGAAATTACCACATTCTCAGCGGTTTCAAAATATCGCAAATCACATAAATCTATCCAATACAACACAATAAGCATGAATCTGTCCTCAAATGCACAAAATTTTGCGTTTCCAGCGAGTTATCAGCGTTTTTTCTGAGTCTCGTTGTGAAATTTTTGATTCTGTAAATCTGCTCAAAAGCTAGAATTTGCTTCAGAAATGCGTTATATGGCAGAATCTAGCACCAAATACATCATATTTCGTGTTTTCAGAGTGCTATTCGCAGTTTTACAAACTATGAAATAAGTCGAAATCACGCTTCTCCGCGCAAATTTTCACAAACAAAAAGTTCATACTCCTATTCAGAACCTCATAATATGTATGAATTCATCAACAAAAATATCATAACTCGTGTTTTAAGAGCGCTATGCGCAGTTATATGAAGTTTGAAATAAGTCAAAATTACCATATTCTCAGCGGTTTCAAAGTATCGCAAATCACATAAATCTATCCAATACAACATAGCACAAAATTTTGCGTTCCCAGCGAGCATCAGCGTTACTTCTGAGTCTCGTTGAGGAATTTTTGATTCTGTAAATCTGCTCAGAAGCAAGATTTTGCTTCAGAAATGCGTTATATGGCAGAATCTTGCACCAAGTACATCATATTTTGTGTTTTTAGAGTGCTATTCGCAGTTTTACAAACTCTGGAATAAGTCGAAATCACGCTTTTCCGCGCAGATTTTCACAATCAAGAAGTTCATATTCCTATTCAGGACCTCATAATATGTATGAATCCATCAACAAAAACATCAAATCTAGTGTTTTCAAAGCGCTATCTGCAGTTATATGAAGTTTGGAATAAGTCAAAATTACCACATTCTCAGCGGTTTCAAAATATCGCAAATCACATAAATCTATCCAATACTACATAATACGCCTGAATCCGTCCTCAACACACAAAATTTTGCGTTTCCAGCGAGTTATCAGCGTTTTTTCTGAGTCTCATTGAGAAATTTTTGATTCTGTAAATCTGTCTAGAAGCAAGATTTTGCTTTAGCAATGCGATATATGGCAGAATCCAGCACCAAATACATCATATTTCGTGTTTAAAGAGTGCTATTCGCAGTTTTACAAACTTTGGGATAAGTCGATATCACGCTTTTCCGCGCAGATTTTCACAATCAAAAAGTTCATATTTCTATTCAGGACCTCATAATTCATATGTATCCATCAACAAAAACATCATATCTTTTGTTTTCAGAGCGCTATCTGCAGATATATAAAGTTTGAAATAAGTCAAAATCACCACATTCTCAGCGATTTCAAAGTATCGCAAATCACATGAATCTATCCAATACAACATAATACGCATGAATCCGTCCTCAAATGCACAAAATTTTGCGTTTCCAGCGAGTTATCAGCGTTTATTCTGAGTCTCGTTGAGAAATTTTTGATTTTGTAAATCTGCTCAGTAGCAAGATTTTGCTTTAGAAATGCGTTATATGGCAGAATCTAGCACCAAATACATCATATTCTGTGTTTTTGGAGTGCTATTTGCAGTTTTACAAACTTTGGAATGAGTCGAAATCTCGCCATTCCGCGCAGATTTTCACAATCAAAAAGTTCATATTCCTATTCAGGAACTCATAAAATGTATGAATCCATCAACAAAAACATCATGTCTCGTGTTTTCAGAGCGCTATCTGCAGTTATATGAAGTTCTAAATAAGTCAAAATTACCACATTCTCAGCGGTTTCTAAGTATCGCGAATCACATATATCTATCCAATACAACATTATACGCACGAATCCGTCCTCAAATGCACAGAGTTTTGCGTTTCCAGCGAGTTATCAGCATTTTTTCTGAGTCTGGTTTAGAAATTTTTGATTCTGTAAATCTGCTCAAAAGCAAGATTTTGCTTCAGAAATGCGTTATATGGCAGAATCTAGCACCAAATACATCATATTTCGTGTTTTTAGTGTGCTATTCGCAGTTTTAAAACTTTGGATTGAGTCGAAATCACGCTTTCCCTCGCAGATTTTCACAATCAAAAAGTTCATATTCCTATTCAGGACCTCATAATATGTATGAATCCAAACAAAAACATAATATCTCGTGTTTTCTGAGCGCTATCTGCAGTTATATGAAGTTTGAAATAAGTCAAAATTACCACATTCTCAGCGGTTTCAAAGTATAACAAATGACATGAATCTATCCAATACAGCATAATAAGCATGAATCTGTGCTCAAATGCACAAAATTTTGCGTTTCCAGCGAGTTATCAGCGTTTTTTCTGAGTCTCGTTGAGAAATTTTTGATTCTGTAAATCTGCTCAGAAGCAAGATTTTGCTTCAGAAATGCGTTATATGGCAGAATCTAGCACCAAGTACATCATATTTTGTGTTTTTAGAGTGCTATTCGCAGTATTACAAACTTTGAAATAAGTCGAAATCACGCTTTTCCGCGCGGATTTTCACAATCAGAAAGTTCATATTCCTATTCAGGACCTCATAATATGTATGAATTCATCAACAAAAACATCATATCACGTGTTTTCAAAGCGCTATCTGCAGTTATATGAAGTTTGAAATAAGTCAAAATTACCACATTCTCAGCGGTTTCAAAGTATCGCAAATCACATAAATCTATCCAATACAACATAATACGCATGAATCCGTCCTCAAATGCACAAAATTTTGCGTTTCCAGCGAGTTATCAGCGTTTTTTCTGAGTCTTGTTGAGAAGTTTTTGATTCTGTAAATCTGCTCAGAAGCAAGATTTGGCTCCAGAAATGCGTTATATGGCAGAATCTAGCACCAAATACATCATATTTCGTGTTTCTAGAGTGCTATTTGCAGTTTTACAAACTCTGGGATAAGTCGAAATCACGCTTTCTCGCGCAGATTTTCACAATCAAAAAGTTCATATTCCTACTCAGGACCGCATAATATGTATGAATCCATCAACAAAAACATCATATCTCGTGTTTTCAGAGCGCTATCTGCAGTTATATGAAGTTTGAAATAAGTCAAAATTATCACATTCCCAGCGGTTTCAAAGTATCGCTAATCACATAAATCTATCCAATACAACATAATACGCCTGTATTCGTCCTCAAATGCACAAAATTTTGCGATTCCAGCGAGTTATCAGCGTTTTTTCTGAGTCTCGTTGGGAAATTTTTGATTCTGTAAATCTGCTCAGAAGTGAGATTTTGCTTCGAAATGCGTTATATGGCGGAATCTAGCACCAAATACATCATATTTCGTGTTTTTAGAGTGCCATTCGCAGTTTTACAAACTTTGGGATAAGTTGATATCACGCTTTTCCGCGCAGATTTTCACAATCAAAAAGCTCATATTCCTATTCAGGACCTCATAATTTGTATGTATCCATCAACAAAAACATCATATCTGGTGTTTTCAGAGCGCTATCTGAAGTTATATGAAGTTTGAAATAAGTCAAAATTACCACATTCTCAGCGATTTCAAAGTATCGCAAACCACATAATTCTATCCAATACAACATAATACGCCTGTATCCGTCTTCAAATGCACAAAATTTTGCGATTCCAGCGAGTTATCAGCGTTTTTTCTGAGTCTCGTTGGGAAATTTTTGATTCTGTAAATCTGCTCAGAAGCAAGATTTAGCTTCAGAAATACGTTAAATGGCAGAATCTAGCACCAAATACATCATATTTTGTGTTTTTAAAGTGCTATTCGCAGTTTGACAAACTTTGAAATAAGTCGAAATCACGCTTTTCCGCGCGGATTTTCACAGTCGAAGAGTTCATTGTCCTATTCAGGACCTCATAATATGTATGAATCCATCAACAAAAACATCATATCTCGTGTTTTAAGAGCGCTATCTGCAGTTGTATGAAGTTTGAAATAAGTCAAAATTACCACATTCTCAGCGGTTTCAAAGTATCGCGAAACACATATATCTATCCAATACAACATTATACGCACGAATCCGTCCTCAAATGCACAAAGTTTTGCGTTTCCAGCGAGTTATCAGCGTTTTTTCTGAGCCTGGTTGAGAAATTTTTGATTCTGTAAATCTGCTCAGAAGTAAGATTTTGCTCCAGAAATACGTTATATTGCAGAATCTAGCACCAAATACATCATATTTCGTGTTTTTACTGTGCTTTTCGCAGTTTTACAAACTTTGGAATAAGTCGGAATCTTGCTTTTTCGCGCCAATTTTCACAATCAAAAAGTTCATATTCCTATTCAGGACCTATAATATGTATGAATCCAACAACAAAAACATCATATCTCGTGTTTTCAGAGCGCTATCTGCAGTTATATGAAGTTTGAAATAAGTCAAAATTACCACATTCTCAGCGGTTTCAAAGTATCGCAAATCACATAAATCTATCCAATACAACATAATACGCATGAATCCGTCCTCAAATGCACAAAATTTTGCGTTTCCAGCGAGTTATCAGCGTTTTTTCTGAGTCTCGTTGAAGAATTTTTGATACTGTAAATCTGCTCAGAAGCAAGATTTTGCTCCAGAAATGCGTTATATGGCAGAATCTAGCTCCAAATACATCATATTTCGTGTTTTTAGTATGCTATCCGCAGTTTTACAAACTTTGGAATGAGTCGAAATCATGCTTTTCCGCGCAGATTTTCACAATCAAAAAGTTAATATTCCTATTCAGGACCTCATAATATATATGAATCCATCAACAAAAACATCATATCTTGTGTTTTTAGAGCGCTATTCGCAGTTATATGAAGTTTGAAATAAGTCAATATTACCACATTCTCAGCGGTTTCAAAGTATCGCAAATCACATGAATCTATCCAATACGACATAATACGCTTGAATCCGTCCTCAAATGCACATAATTTTGCGTTTCCAGCGAGTTATCATCGTATTTTCTGAGTCTCGTTGAGAAGTTTTTGATTCTGTAAATCTGCTCAGAAGCAAGATTTTGCTCCAGAAATGCGTTATATGGCAGAATCTAGCACCAAATACATCATATTTCGTGTTTCTAGAGTGCCATTTGCAGTTTTACAAACTCTGGGATAAGTCGAAATCACGCTTTCCCGCGCAGATTTTCACAATCAAAAAGTTCATATTCCTACTCAGGACCGCATAATATGTATGAATCCATCAACAAAAACATCATATCCCGTGTTTTCGGAGCGCTATCTGCAGTTATATGAAGTTTGAAATAAGTCAAAATTATCACATTCTCAGTGGTTTCAAAGTATCGCAAATCACATAAATCTATCCAATACAACATAATACGCCTTTATCTGTCCTCAAATGCACAAAATTTTTCGTTTCCAGCGAGTTATCAGCGTTTTTTCTGAGTTTCGTTGGGAGATTTTTGATTCTGTGAAGTAGAATATATAGGAGAGTTCTGGATCAAAAAACCTTTGTGGACAGCCTGTATATAGTGGTGGTGGCGGCGTAGCGGCGGCGAAATTCTTTATGGACATACTGTATGTATCTTTAGTTCAGCGTTTCAATGGTAGATGGCGCTGTGGCGCGGATTAGAATTTGGATGATAGATGGCGCTGGTGCATGTTTGTGCATTTGGATGAAAGATGGCACCAGTGGCAGGAGCGGGAAAATTTGAATTCTGGCGGTAAAATTTGATTTTTGGCTCGTAGAATTTGAATTTAGGACGTTGGAGTAGTGGTTTGGAGCCAGAGATGTTACGGTGTGGTGAGAGGAAAATTTTAATTAAGTCGTTGAAATTTGAGTATAAGTTGTAAAATTTTGAATTTTGACAGATGTCGCTGGTGGTTTGACGAATTTGAATTCTTAGCGATGTGATTGGCGATGCGAAAATTTAATACTTGGCATGGTAACAGTCATTAATATTCTAGAATCTATGCTTGCAAGATTCAATTCCAAAATTCCCCAATACAAGATTTTGAATTAATTCTCCAAGTGCTCATAGTATTGAACTGATAATTCTAATTTAAACTCTTTATCAGTAAAAGGTTATTATGGGGGGTTATCGGTTTGTTGTTCTAGGAAGATACGCGCGGAGCACATGATTTTTGATTGACGCATAACAGAGATGAGAGATTTCGAAACATGAGTGAGATAAATGGAATAAATAGCGGAAAAATACAGATTTCAATTGAGTATTATTTCATCACTTGTTGATTTGTTCTGAAATAAGTTTTGAGTGTTATTATGAAGGTAAGATGGTGAAATAAGTTTTGATTGAATGAAATTATCATGGAAATTTCCATTGTTTTCAAAATAGACTATACCAAACCAAAAATGTTCAAAGAGAAGGGTACCCACAAACACGGTGCCATCATGGAAACAATTGAACAATAGCGAAGACGTCTATGTTGAAGAAAGAAATGAGCAAGTACAAGACTCACAACAATATAGTTCAGAGCAACAACAATTGAATACAGATCAGATTGTTAAAAATAATTTCAACTCCAATAATGTTGTATTTGTTTGCAACAATAGGAATAAATTAATTTTTGAATATCAGTATTATTTGAATAATAATACAACACTGAATGTGGGTATAAGTCCACAGCAAAATTTTGAAATTGTTATAAATTTGTGCAATGAAAAACTAGGTAAAATTATAAATTTCAATGTCAATAGCTGGAATGAATTTATATTGTGTTATAATTTGATTATGAACTATTTACACAACAACTCGAATTTGGAATCATACTCGTTCAAAGATTTTAAAATATTCTTTGAAATAATTGAAAATAGTAGAATTATAATGCTTCAATGGAAAAATACTGAAATTTACTTGGAATATAACTCTATATAATGAGGTTAAATTTTTATTGATAATAATAATCAGTTTGGTTTCTCTGTAAAACAAAAGTATTTATTAGCTATTATTTACACTATTTACATTAATTACAAAGTTACCTGTAAAACAAAAGAAACAACAATTAAAGTTTATTATTATCACTCTTTGCTTTACTTAATTAGCGTATTATTTTCAAATCTTCAAAAATCTGCTCGTCATCTTATCTACTCTTCCATCTAGCGGGAGTTAGTTAAAGGGCGCACGTAATCATACAGCGCGGCAAATTTAAATGAAGAAAGTCTTTCTTTACATCTCCCCCTCTCACCGTGAAAATACTTTTAAGAATTTTTATCATTTATTGTTTATGTTGGTATAAATTTTGTTTTGTGGAATAACCCTGTTTCTTCATTTCTTTTTCCAGTTTTGATTTTAAATATCGTATTTGATATTTTCTCTGTTATTTTGAATGGTCCAATCCTAAGTTCATCTAATTTTTTTCTATTTAATCTATTCCCGTTTTCAATATATACTAAATCACCTATATTGAATTCTTTTTCTTTTCTGTTTTTGTCAAATAATTTTTTATTGTATTCGTGTGATTTTATAGTGTTTTGTAGAGCTAATTTTCTATCTTTTTTCCAGTCTTCTGCACTTCTATATTCTTTTAATTCTTCGGGTAACAAACTTGTGTTAATACCATCTAGTAAGTATTCTGGTGTAAAACCTGTAACTGAGTGCTCTGTTATGTTATATTTATCAACGCATTCTCTTGCTATCGTTGTCCAAGCTTTCTTTTCTTTAGATTCGTTAATTCTACATCTTATTTTATTGACTATTGTTTGGTTCAATCTTTCATTTAGGCCATTTGAAAAAGGTGCATTTAAGGCTGTATAAATAAGTCTGATGTCTTGTTCTTTTAAGTAATTTTTGAAGTCTTTGGAGTTGAGTCCTGGATATTGATCTGTTAATATTGTGTTTATCTTGCTAATTTCTAATGTATTTTGAACTATTTTTATGAAATCACTTGCAGCTTGAGTTTTTGACGTTAATATATATGCGTATCTTGTATAGTGATCAACTAAAAGATGGAGGTATCTTTTCGTTGATCTTTGACCACCAAATCCACCGATCGTATCAATCGACACTATCTCGAACGGTTTTGTTGCTGGTCCTAATTGAGACATTAATCCGTACTTTGTTTGACCTCTAGATTTATTTTTTTTGCAAATATCACATTTTTTACATATTTTCTGTATATTTTCTATTAATCTTTTTGAAGTATAATATGGGCATATTCTATTTATCATCTGTCTTATGCCAATATGACACCAATCTATATGTGTATTTCTTATTAATTCAATACTCAGTTTCTCTGATAAGATTATCTTCTTTTTATTTTTACTTTGTTTATAAATTATTCCATGTTCATCTATTGTTTTTTCCTTTAGTTCTTTCAGTGCAATATTTCCATCCTGATCTTTTTTAATTTCCTGTAGTTCGATCATGTTCACTATTTTTAACATTTCTTGAGTACTGTCTTTTGACTCTAACACTGGATTTCTACTAAGACAGTCCGCTTCAATATTATATTTTCCTGGTATGTATATTATGTTGAAGTCAAATTGAGACAAATAATATGTCAAGTCACCTAAATCTTCGTCTGTTCTCGCTTTTATGTTAAGGTTTTCTAAAGGTTTATGGTCTGAATACACTTCAAATTTTCTCCCTATCAACCAGTGCTCCCAATATTTTATCGCTTCTTTTATTGCTAAGCATTCCAAATATATAGCTTTTTTCCTTTTTTGCGTCTCATTTAATTTTTTTGAGAAATAGGCTACTGGTTTTTCCTTTCCATTTTGTTGTGTTTGTTTCAGTATTGCACCCATACCTTCTATTGAAGCATCTGTAAATATCTTAATAGGCAAATCTTTATCGAATATTTCAAGCACTGGTTGAGAACATAATAATTTTTTTATTTCTGTAAATGATTTTTCACAATTTACAGACCAATTAAATTTTACATCTTTTCTCAACAGTCTATGTAATGGATCTAGTATTGTTGAGATTTTCGGAATGTATTCGTGATAAAAGTTTATTTTACCTAGAAATTGTCTGATATTCTTCTGTGTTTTTGGGGTAGGAAAATTATGTATTGATACTAAGTTGTCTTTGATTGGTCTTACTGTATTATTTTCTATTATATGTCCGAGATATTTGATTGATTCGGATGCGAACGTGCATTTTTTCAATTTCAGTCTGAAGCCTTCTTTTATTATGGCGTCTAAAACTTGCTTTATATGCATGATATGATCTTCAAAAGTTTCTGAAAATATTAATATATCATCTATATAATTTTCCGTGAAGTTCTTAAGATTATTTTTTCTTAGTATACTTGATAAGATTCTTTGGAAGATTGCCGGTGCTGTTTTTAAACCGAAAGGCAGGCAAGTCCATTGATAATGTCCTTCTTGAGTTATGAAGCCTGTTTTATTTCTATCTTCTATCCTTAGTGGTATTGACCAAAATGCTGAATTGATGTCCAGTGATGTAAAATATTTACAATTTCTAGCTTTAATTATTAGGTCATCAATAAGTGGAAAAGGTTGAACTTGGGGTGTCACAATTTTATTCAAATCTCTAAAATCAATGCATAATCTGGTCTTTCCTTCACCTTTTTTTAATGCTAGAGTCACTGGTGCAGCGAATGGGCTATATGACTCCTCAATTAAATTTTTTTCCAATAGTTTTGCCACCTGCTGTTCTATTTCTTTCCTGTCTTCAATTGTACATCTATATGGTCTTTTATTACAAAATTTATCCACCAAGAGATCTATTCTTGCTTCATAGTCTTTCACAGTTCCTATATCGTATTTATCTTTGGCAAATATTGTTTTATATTCTTCTATCATTTGTTCTATTTTGATTTTCTGTTTATTATCTAAATGATTTAAGTCTATTTTACAATCTTTCTCTTTAACATGTTCGTTGAAATTTATTTCTTTTATATCTTCTCTTTGTACTTGTTTTTGACTAATATTTAGATTTTCATCTTGCCTTAATTTAAATTCTTTTATAATATCAAGGCCTATCAAAAAGTCATGAAAATCCTCATTTTCTACAATAAACACATCTACTTCTTTCTCAATATCGAAAATTTTTAATTTGATTCTTGTTAATCCTTTTGTGAGTGACACACCACTAATTGTTTTTAATTGTATTTTGTTCTTATCTTTATTATTATTATTTATAGTTTTTATTAATCTTTTATTGATTAATGAAATTTGAGATCCTGAGTCATAGATCCCTTCTAATGCTATTTTATCTTCCAATACAATATTTAATTTAATTAGTGGTGTGTTTATTCGTTTTTTGTTTCATCATAAATTTCTACATCTAGGATAGAGTTGTTGTTTACCTTTTTTGTTGTAGTGTTTCTTTCTCTATTTTCTTCATTTTTCTTAAACCAACCTTTTTCATTAGGGTGGTATCTCATACCTTTACCCAAATCTTCACATGTCTTACAAGGTTTCTTTTCTTCATATTTTTGTTGAGAATTAAATTTAGTTTTTCTTTGAAAGTTTTTTTTGTTCACTAGACATTCGAGTTGTCTCAATTCATTAAATAAGTCTGTTGTTTCTTTTAATTGTGCCTTATCAATTTTGTTCAATATAAATTCTGGTAATCCTACTGCTATTAATGCTATAAGTGACTTAATATCCATATCTTTGTTAAAATCTATCAGAAGTTTCTCTTTTTTCAAAGCATAATCAGTTAGCGGACCTTCTCGATATTTAAATGATAGTGCATACGTGACATTATTCCATCCATTATCTGTAAAGCATTCTAAAAACCTTTTTTTCCATTCTAACCAACCAGCATTTACTGTTAATCTTATGAGTGTAGAAGAGTGCCAATCTAAACTTGGTTTATCCAAAAATAGTTTCAATAATTCAATTTTATCCTCACTTTTATCTATTTGAAATCTAGAGCACTCTTTTTCAAAGCTTTCCATCCACTGTTTAGCATTAGTATTTTTGCTTGAAAATTTTTCTATCAAAAGTTTTTCTGAAATTTGTTTTAAGTTTTTTTCTTTATCTTTATTTTGTGTTGTTTCTATCAGTTTTTCTAGTATCTCTTTTAGATTATGATCTTGTGTTTTGTTTGTATCCTCTTCATTCATTTCCTCTAAATATTGATCTTTAAATTGTAGATTTCCATCTTCATCTATGTATGTCTCCTTTAATTCTTTTGTCATTGTAATCCACACTTTTCTAACTTGATTTCTTCTCTTTAATGAATTAACTAGTTTTGTGTAATTGTTTGTTTTTTTCAATTCTACATGGTCTCCCATATACCTAAATTCTTCTGGCAATATATATTTTTTCCCATCCTCTGTACAAATTGAGCTTATGGCAATTACATTTGTTTTAGTATCTTTTGGTGAAGCTGCTACCATAAATTCAAACTGTAATTTCGACATCATAAACAAAATTGTTGTTTTATAATGAGGTTAAATTTTTATTGATAATAATAATCAGTTTGGTTTCTCTGTAAAACAAAAGTATTTATTAGCTATTATTTACACTATTTACATTAATTACAAAGTTACCTGTAAAACAAAAGAAACAACAATTAAAGTTTATTATTATCACTCTTTGCTTTACTTAATTAGCGTATTATTTTCAAATCTTCAAAAATCTGCTCGTCATCTTATCTACTCTTCCATCTAGCGGGAGTTAGTTAAAGGGCGCACGTAATCATACAGCGCGGCAAATTTAAATGAAGAAAGTCTTTCTTTAAAATATCCACCATTGTGTAGAAGATTATAGCTTATCTGAATTCTTTATGTTTCGGTAATTACTTTAAAAATATTTTGCAACAAGCTTCAAGCATTGAAGGTGATGTATATGCAAATGTTCATAATTTAATTGCAAAGTCTAGTACTCCGATGAACATAGCTATAAGAGAAATCATGCTATATTTTCCTAATCTTATAATATCTACTTTAGTGAATACATGTGTAATTTTAGATGGAATAAATGTACGAAAAATAGTTGATTTCAATTTTATGTTGATAAGAGGTTAAAGGTCACTGATAAAAAGTATTTATACTTGAAATATGTACGTTATCTTATGTACTGATGCAAAATGAGCTCTTCCGCTAACTTGTGTGATTTGAGTGACAAAGTGGTCGAGGATATTAAAAAAGCTTTTGTTCTTATAAAAACTAGCTCTGAAGTATTAACGTGGCTAAGAAATATCAAAAAGTGTGTGAATACCTTAGTGCAATATTTGAAACATAAATCTCCAGATGAATTTCAACAATTATTCAAGCTAGAATCAAATCTTCTTGTTTTGAAATATTTTAAATCTAAATTAACATCAGTGGAAAATAATGATATCAAGAAAACTGGAGGTCGTCCAAGGATTAGTTCAAGTTCACAGACACGTTATAAAACAGGCCAACCACCCACTACAGAGAACTCATTACCATGGTGTGATGTAGAAACAGCTTTTAAAAGTCGAATTAAAACAGGTGCAATTCTAAATATGAACTCATATAAAGATCCCAAAGAATTTTTGAAGAGTGCTGGAAGAATATTTCAGAGTAAGATAAAATCAAAAGTGCGAGCTGGTGCAGTAAAAGCAAATGTTATATTTACAGCAGATTTCATCCTACCTTCTTCGGGGAAAATTGAAACAAAATCATTCAATACACGCAATTCGATTATTGATAGAACAACAAATATACAGGTGTGGTACAAAGATAATGTTATTGATAAAATATTGAGCAGGATGGAGGAGTTTCAAGAACGAGACTCGGGATGGGCACTATATGAAATAATGTTCTTAAAGGTGAATATTTGCAGCTATTCACCTTTCTCGGTTGGTTGTCATATTGATTTACCTACAAGCATAAGAAGAGAAAAGGCTATAATAAATATACAAAACAACGATGAATATTGTTTCTTGTGGGCTGTTATTACCGCTCTTTACCCTGCTCAAATGAATGTAACTCGAGTTAGGTCATACCCACTAATTTCGGAAACTACATTGGAATATGGGGGCATTAAATTTCCAATAAAGTTGAAACAAATTGAAAAATTCGAAAATATGAATTCTTTGAATATAAATGTTTATACTTTGGAGAAAATTGGTAAAAAGAAAGATCAACTTGTACCAGTTAAATTGACCAAAAATACTTATAACCGCACTATACATTTGTTAATGTTAAAATCGCAAGATGAGAGTGAGGAAGAAGAACAAGAAGAGGGTGAGGAAGACTCGGAAGAGGAGGAAAATAAAAATTCAAATTTTGGATGTAAATATCATTTCATGTGGATTGAAAATTTGTCTAGATAAGTGAGTAAAGATGTATCTGAACATAATGGTAAAATGTGGATTTGTGATAGATGTTTAATTAACTTTAATTCCGAGTATAGTTTGAAAAAACATTTTGGTGATTGTTTAAAAATTAATTCTTGTCGAATGACATTACCAGAAAAACATAAGAACAAATTTTTAACTTTTGCGAATTACAAATTTCTAGAAAAAGTTCCATTTTCAATATATGCTGATATTGAATCAATTCTTGAAGAAGTTAACAATAACAAAGAGCACCAAAATACACAGTTTCAACAAAAACATATTCCATTTAGTGTAGGTTACTATTTTAAATGTAGCTATGATGATTCTTTGTCTTATTATAGATCACATCGTGGTGAATATTGTATAGAACGGTTTGTAGAAGAATTATTAGGCATATCTTCAACTATCGACAATAAAATGAAATCTATCATACCTTTGAATTTATCTAGCAGTCAAGAGGAATTATTCCAAAACGAAAATATCTGTCATATTTGTAAAAAGTTCATTGACAATACTACACCAAAAGTTAGAGATCATAATCATTTGACAGGAGAATATAGAGGACCTGCACATCAATTATGTAATCTACGATACACTAAATCACGAATGATTCCTGTAATATTCCACAACTTGTCATCCTACGATTCCCATTTTTTAATTAAAGCAATTGCTAAGAATATACCGGGATCAATTTCATTGTTACCCATTAATAAAAAAAAATACATTTCTTTTACGAAGTATATTAGAAATAGCAGAATTAATTTCCGATTTATCGACTCATTTCGTTTTATGTCGAGTAGTTTAGATAAATTATCATCTTATTTGGATAATTCAGACAAATTAGTCACAAGAATGCACTGCAATTCTGAAGAAGAATTTTCATTACTTACTAAAAAAGGAATTTGTTGTTATGAATATCTGGATTCATGGGCCAAGTTAGATGATGACAAATTACCACAGAAAGAATTTTTTTATCCATCCATTAAAAATGAAAATGTAACTGATTTGGAATATGAGTTTGCAAAAGAAGTTTGGAATACATTTGGAATAAGCACCCTAGGTGAATATTCAGATCTGTATTTAAGAACAGATGTTCTATTGCTTTGTGATATTTTTGAGAATTTCAGAAAAAGTTGTATGGAAACGTATGGCTTAGATGCTTTGCATTATTTTACAGCTCCTGGGCTTGCTTTTGATGCAATGTTGAAAATTTCTAATGTTAAATTGGAACTTCTTACTGATGTAGATAAAATTTTGTTCTTAGAACACTCTATTCGGGGTGGTATTAGTCAATGTTCTAACCGATACGGAAGGGCTAATAACAAACACATGCATGAGCAATATAATCCCAGTGAGCAGGAATCATATTTGATGTATTTTGATAGTTTATTGTACCATTTTTTTGATATTAATATTTATGATGTGATTAAAAAAGATTTGCACAAATTTGATACATCAAATTATGACATAAATAATATTCATGGCATTCCTCTAGCAAATAATAAAGTCATAGGACTAATGAAGGATGAAAATGGCGGTCAAATTATTACTGAATTCATAGGGCTCAGGTCGAAGATGTATACATATAAATTAATGACTGATTATGTTGGTAAAAGAATTAAGGGAATAATTGGAGGTACTTTAAAAACAATAAGTTTCGATGATTATTATGATTGTTTACTTATTGAATCACTTGTATATCGCGATCAATCCATAATTAATTCAAAAAAACATGAAGTTTCCACAATTAAGCAAAAAAAACTAGCATTAAGTCCTTTTGATAATAAAAGAATAATCATACCATCGAAAACAGACACAATACCATGGGGCTTTTCGTTGTAATGTTTTTAATACAAATTACAAATTACAAAAAAAAAAATCTATTAAATGAATAATTGAATGTATAAGTGTAGAATTAATTTAGTCGTCATGGAAAGCCCTAACGTTTAGAAACTAAATTCGATACCCAAGCGAATTGTACATCGTGAAATCTATAACAGCCATATTGCGCCATCACATACACGTGGTTATACTAATTACATAAAATATCATAAGAATGAAGACGGTACGTCACCAATTGATATGGAAGATTATATAAGACCACGAAGAAATTATGATGATCAAATATTAATATTTAGAAATGATACTTGAAATTTGGAACCATGAACAGATGTTTTTCACACAATACATTTCGAAGTTTCCACAGAAAAATTTGTTGATTACGTTACATTGCGTGTGATTCATTGTTGATGTAAGCAGTAAGAACATTAAAGGTCAAGAGATTATCGGTAATGCGGTATAAAAGAGCTAAATTTTAGCTTAGATTATTCACTTCAAACTAAAAAGTTAGTCTGCTTGAGTAAACATTCATCTATATTTAGGTATGTATCAATTTATTTTTACTTATTTTATCTTAGTATTGATTGTGAGTGAATTTCAGCTGTGGAAAAATTTGCTTACCCAACAAAATATTGTTATATAAACTGCAAAAATTTATTTTATTTGGTTATTAATATCTGAGTGTGCAAGAGTGAAGTAGAAATATATGAAAAATGTTATTAATACTTATATTTTCCAATTTTTTCTCAATTTATCTCACATCTTCTCTAGAAGAGAATATAAATAGTGGAGAAAATCAAAGTATTCATTCAAACAATGGCTTCGAATTGTTAACTAGTGTCAATAGTATTGAGAACATTGATAATGAAGGATTCAGCGAATCGTTATATTTTTTGGAAAAATATGGATACTTGGATATACCCGAAAATGAAATGTCCACTATAAATTCGAGCGATAAGAAGTATTTGAATGCTTTAGCATTATTTCAAGAATATTACCAATTGGATGTATTAGAAACATTGGATAGTAGCACACTCGAATTAATGAATGAGCCCAGATGTGGTGTAACTGATAATTATGAGAATAGCTTCCATAATGAAAAATCATTCTGGCAGCAGTCTATTATAACATGGGATATTATGAATAATGAAAATAAACAGTTATTAGAAGTTGTAACTGAAGCGTTTGCAATTTGGGAACAATATGCTAATATATCATTTGAATATAATGAACCAAGTATGAAACATGCACCAAATATTTTAATCTCTTTTGGACCAGTACAACATAAATCCTTTTCATCGGGTAAAAAGTGTATTTTAGATTTTGATGGTCCGGGAAATGTATTAGGACATGCTTTCTTTCCGAACCCAACCCACGTATCTATTGATGTACATATTGATAAATCAGAAAAATGGAATTATAAGCTATCACATACAAAATTAGATAATGATCGGGGCAGTATCTCGCTTTTTGCTGTATTAGTACATGAAATCGGTCATTCACTAGGACTTGCTCACATCAAAAACAAAAATTCTGTCATGTATGCTTATAATAGAAATATTCGTTTTAATAACATATCAGAATTTCAATCAGATGGTGATGATATAAATGCCATTCAAAATATTTATGGGGAGAAGGAGATAAATTCACCTAAAAATCATGAAAAAAAGACTTAAGTGGAACCAAAACAAAAAGAAACAATCTTAACACCCACATCTAATCAAATGAATCTGTGTGATTTGAATAATGTGACTAAATTTCTAGTTATAAACGATAAATTACTCATATTTCATGAAAAATGGTTGTGGATCAAAAAATTATCCGAAGAAAATTTTCAGACACAACCAATAAATTTACTGAACTGGCTACCTTTCATACCGAAAAATTTCAAAAGTTTATCTGCTGTCTATTACAGACCGAACAACGATATTGTTCTAGTAATAGATGATAAATTACATAGTATTTCATGGCCTGAGATGAAACAATCAATTCATCAAATCTCCTTACCACCAAACATTAAAAATATAGAGGGTATAATTTTCACAAATTTGGGAAATACTTATATATTTTATGATAGTAATTATGTTGCAAAATTTAGTGAGTGTAACTCTGATATATCATCTTACGCTTCAATGAACACACAATTTCCAGGTATTCCACCAAACATTGATGAAGTATTTCAATACATAAATGGTTTTATATATTTTTCTAAAAATAATATTTTCTATGAATATAGTGAGCATATGCGACAAGTTGTTGAAGCAGCACAATTTGACTTATCATTATTCAAAATACAATGCCCTAATATAAGTATTTTGAAACAGCTAAGAAATTTGCTATCAAAATTAGAAAAATAAAAACAAAATATTTGGATTTGTTTTTTGTAACTGTTACAGCTTTAATATGTCTACTTCCAACAACTACAACGCCATCAACACACTAACCAAACCGAAAGAGTTTATTGGGTTGCGTAACTTAAAAATTAGCGAGAAGTATTTTGTAAAAAATATTGAACGAAAAGCTGATACTAAATATGGTGAGAGAATCAAGCTGGAATTGGCCGATTTTCAATTGTATTTGGGTGAAAGATACAATCAAATTGATGATCAAACATTACAGTTAATGTTGAAAGATGCGGAAAACAATAAACTCTACATAATTTCAAATGGAAGTAAAGGAAAAGCCGTAGATGTTGAATTCAATACTATTTAAAATGCTAATATTCAATAAGTTTAGTATACAGTTTCAACTGGTGATAATTTCTTGTATTTTCTAATAAGATGCTGTAATTTTTATTGAAAATAAATATAAAAGTAAAATTGCATTTAGTATTTATTCATTATAGAAAATGCCTACACCAGTTGAATACAAATGCCCCTCATGCTATGGTGAAACAAATATACCAAATCATAAATGTGATTACTGTTTGTATAAAGAAATATTAAAAAATTGGGGGCAGAAACACTAGTTTCAAAGCATGAGCAAATAAAATGTCTATACCACAATACTTCTTCCCTTTATCCACCTAACCCTTATTCTTTTTACCATCGCTTTGTCATAATTCCTACTTGCTTCCCCCCTTATCCCTTTACCGAAGCTGCTGCTGATGGTACCACCAAATTGTAAGCCAAGTAAGCAAGTACAGATAATCATGACTAAGTTCCTTCAACACACAACTCCCTCCACCAGAGGAGGCGGAGACGGCGGTGCTGGAAAATTAACATTTACTTACATAAACTGCCCCGCTTGAGTATAAAATATGGAAACAGAGAGATAGAAATTAGTCGCGATGCCAGTTTCAACAAGAGCAACTTTAAACATAATAGAAGAAGTTGGTCTTTTAAATCAATTAAAATGTGAATCAAAGATTTGTTATTCCATAGATTCATATCAAATAGAGTGTATGTATTTCGATAACGATGGACAGCGACGTTTTTTAGTACCAGGAGAATGCGATCTTGTGCGTTATAGCCATAAATCTTGCATTTATGACCTACACCAGAGTATGGGGTGGTTTTTCCCGGATGACTTATCAAGAGTTGGTTGTAGAATAGTACAAGAGATGCATAATGTATATGCTTTTGCTGTTCCACCGTTGGAATATGTTAATAAAAGATGTTTAGTTTGTAAATGTAAATTGGTAGAGACAATCAAAACAAAGAATTGTCAAGCATGTGTGACTGATTTTAATATTGATATTTAATGAGCAAACATAATGTAAGTTTCTTAAATAAAATATTTTGTAACAATAAATAAAACAAATATTAATATTGTCTTATAATTATTCGACCAGTTCTCCTGTAAATAGGCACGACAAGAAAAATAATAACTTGCGGTGAATATTTGACTTCTAATTTGAAATTTTTAAAGTCTGCAAGTAATATGTTTATGGAGTGTGTAAATAAGATAATTTTGCTACGGAATGAACGAAATTGTGAGCCAAGTATGCAAATTAAGATACAAACACGATGTAAATTCTTCTAAATAAAATATTCTGCAACAATAAATAAAACTAAATATTAAAATGAAATATATTTTTCATTTTACACTATATACAGGTATTATATTCACAACTTTTACACATCCAACAATCTTTAACCATAATATATCTTTCTGTCTCATAATTATCGGACCAGTTCTCCTGTAAATGCGCTCGACAAGAAAGATATCCTTGGAATATCTTGGAATTACACCAACTTGATGGAAATTTACTCCAGTTCAATTCAATTTCATTTGGTGCGTATATCATAACGAGCTCCATCGGCAAATGCTGAATGTCCTCTTCAACCATATGCGACAATCTGTTGCTTGATTTATGGAAACATTTTATTACATTAGAAGTATTAAATCTATCACAAAACCACTTTTTCCAACCAAGAATATTCCTTATTGTACAATTATTGAACATTAAATTACTTGGTGTCTTATTAACATATAATATTGAATTGGAATGTAAGTTTTCAATATCAATTATTTTATATTCATTATTTAGAAGTTTTTCTAACCACACTTTCTTTTTTTCACCGGGCACATACACTTTTTCATAATTATTTACGGCATTTTTCAAAACTTCGCACCGCTTTGCATATGGAATATCTCCAAAGTTCCATTGCAAACTATAATTATCTTCTTGAGACAGCACTTGCAATTTACTTTTTTCACTTAGCTGAGAATATGAAAATGGTTGATTGAAGCAACCAGTTTTGATTTCATTGGTCTGAAGATCAATACTCGCAAATTCTTTAATGAAGAATTTATCATTTTTATTAATGTTAAAACCCTTAATATCAATTATAACTGCAGCAACCATTGTTCAATCTTGTTCTTATATTAGTATGTCGCAAGCAAACTGGGTGTTTGTATTAATGGGAGCAATATTTATACTATCTCTTATCGTTAAATTGTGTACGCAATTTCTTTTTTATCAACCCAGCTGTTGTAATCTTTAGAAAAGCCCAACCATTTCACATATATTCTGTTTTTATTCTTTTTCAGAATTTTTTCTATTAAATAAACATTTGGATGTTTAACTTTTTGAAGTTCTTGTTCGTAAAAAGCCCCTTGAATTATTTGATTGGATTTATCCTGTATAACATATGTTATTGGGTTTGTTAATTGGATTTTTTTTATTATGAATATTTCATTTGATCAATTTTGTGTGTATCCTTTCGAGAATACAGCACGATTTTTACTGAATCGGACATGATCCTTGAGATGAAATTTAGGCTTTTTAATTGAAACTATCTTAATATGGCTATAAACAGTTTTCAATAGTTTTTTCTCATTTTTCCGATTTACATCAATAGGTTTCATGCGAATAGTACTATGCTTCTTATTATTTTATTCTGAAATAACAATTGGTAGTAGCTTTAACCATTTGTAAGATCCCTGCAGACTGAATTTTTTATACATAATATTTTTTAAAGTTCGATTTACGCGTTCAACAATAGAAGCTTTCACAGCTTGTTTTGCAAAATAATGATTTATTTCATATTTTTTTGTTAATTTCTTGAACTCCACATTATTGAATTCCTTCCCCAAATCAGTGTGTAAGTTTTTTGGTACTCGCTTACTTGTTTTAAATATTTGTTTCAAAGCGGTAGATACTTCAATACTCGATTTATGTTTAATAGGCTTAGCCCAAACATATTTTGAAAAAATGTCAATCACAACCAGTATGTAATTATAATTTTGGTTTAATTTAGCATATGGTCTCATTTCAACCAAATCAGCCTCAAAAGTCTCATCTAATCCCTTGATTATAACTCGCCTTCTCTTGAAATGTTTCCTTGCTGGCTTATGAAGTTCTTCAACTATTTCGCGTTTAATATATGTTGACATATTTTCTATTGTGTTTTATCATAAATTTTTAGTTCTTTGAATAAAATATCCAAGTCTTCTTTAACACTCCTTATTATTTGATCAGCTTTCTTAATCTTCTTGTCAGCGTTTGATATGTGCTCAGTAACTTTATTATCAACAATATTTATTTTGCTTTCAAGCAAATCCACAACTAATTTAATTTTGTCATCCAAAAATTTTTTATTTACCGCATGGGAATCTGACGTAGGAGTGCTAACTCTTATTAATTTTTCATCGTCATTGCTGCTGCTATCAGAATCATTATAATTACAACACCCAAATTTATTATGATACACAGCGCCACTATAATGTCCAAATTTGTCTAGTGGCATTTTGCTACTGATTATTATGTGATAATTCCAGCTTCTTTTAATTCCTCAATTATTGAAATAATTTCATTATTGTGATTATTGTTGCCAGCGTTCTTAGAAGCTATATATTTCTTCAATTTATCCACCAACTCGTTTGGATCATCGTAAAATTCAAACTCAACATTTTTAGTATTATAACTTTTTAGAAGTCCCAAGCCAGATACGCTAGTCTTGCTTAATAATTTTGGATCTTCAGTTGAAGAAACTGGACTAGTAGCTAGTTCAAAATATTTCTTAGACTTGACATTCAATAATGGGCCTACAATATCTGTATATTTTTTTGCTTTGCTACCTTTAAGTTGCCCTGTACTTATATTACCTTCACGCGCTGAGTTAGTGATATTCAATATTTTTTTATAATAATACAAATCATTTTCTGTATACTTTTCTTTTGGCTCTTTTTTGAATATGAGTTCAAGTTAGCCAATTGTTGCAGGGAAAATATTTTTATCAATAATTATATTTCCGTCATAAAAATCAACAGCTTCATTACCCATTTCAAAATAATCACGATCAGGTGTTTCTCTTTAATTAACACCATATGTTTCATCTATTTCGTTTGAACGTGTTATAACTTTTTTAATATATTTTTGGAATGATGGATCAAAACGATTCAAATAACTCCCCATGGCTTTTTTATCATGTGCTATTTCTGTTTCAGTATGTGTTGATAATTGTGAAAATGAATCTATTGGAGTATCATTTTCTGTAGCAGCTTGCTCTTCCTAAATACCACGTGGATCATTATTTTTCTCTTCCCCCCACCTATTCCCATCCAAATGAATTTTCTTTTGAACGGGTGTAACGTTACGTAAAGTTTCATCAATTTTTTCTAATTTACTAGTAATTGGTGTAAAGCTTTCATCAAGCTTTGATTAACGTTCTATCTCACTATTCTTCAGTAATGCTAGTTTCTGTTTCACATTTTTTCTGGCTTGTATCATTCGCCTTTTCAATTTTTCATTCACATTCATGTTTGAGTATACCAAAATAAACAATGAACAATACACGGCTCTTGTATGGGCTTATATACTGAATAGCAGGGCGGTTTTGAACCGAGGGTGGTTCTTAACCGAGGTGGTTATCAACCGAGCCTGTTTAAAACCGCTATATCCATTCAAAGAGATATAAAATTATGGAATCCTTTTCTATACCTGCCAAAATTTAGATCAGATTCCTTATTAATAACCAAGAATCCATATTTATCTTTCCAACATATAGCACATATTTTTTTGAAGTTATCAAAACTCATATCTGTACCTACATGATCATTGTACATATTTCGTAGATTCAACTCATCTTGTTTGAATGATATAAGCATATTAGCATTATCACGTATTAGATGTTTTGGCATTCTTGTATAGGTTTGTGACAAATAAAAACAATCAATCAATTTATGTCTACCCATTGAAAAGTGATCTCGTATAATGTCCTGCTTCTCACAAGCGATATCATCAAATATAAAAACGGAATTATATTTAGCTTCACTCGGCTTCATTATTTTCTCACTGCTATTGTATGTATGATAACCAATATTTTTTATTGGTTTCAATAAATTCTCAAGATATACATATTTCGGTTGAAAAAAAGAATTTGAATATATATAAACATTCTCAAAATGTGACCCGTTCGGATGCTCTAAAAGTGCAATCAAAATATTAGTTTTTCCACATCCAGAAGGACCACTTATGAGACAACGGATGGTTGATGGAAGTAAAACACTGTGTCTCGGTTTATAATTAGATTCTATACTATCATTCAAATCATAATTTTGAACACTCAATGTATCTTTTTGCTTTAGTATCTTCATCATAACTGAAATAGAATATAAAACTTCAATATTAATATATTTTTTTAGTTTAATGTGTACTTTCAATGATTGAACACGGTAAAAAAAGAGCTAGCAAGCATACCCCCAGTGGTGGTGGAATTTTGAATAAAACAATAAATAAACTACCTATAGAACTCCATATACCTGGTTACAGATACTGTGGACCAGGGACAAAATTGGATAAAAGGCTTGCTGACGGTGATCAAGGTATCAAAAAATTAGACGCAGCGTGTAAACTTCATGATATAGCCTATTCCAAGAATAATAATTTAAAAGAACGACATAAAGCAGATAAAATATTGGCTGATACAGCAACAAAGAGATTTATTTTTAAAGACACACTTCTTGGAGAAAAAATAGCTGCTTTGGGTGTTTCTGGGATAATGAAGGCCAAAGTTAGGTTAGGTGCTGGTATAAGCCATAATTTGAAAAACTAGAGGAAAACAATAACACGCAAAAATAAAAAGAAAAAACTTAAGAAAAATCTAAAAATTAACTTTAAAAATGAACTTAAACGAATTCGCTCAAAGTTACTGAAGACTAACTCTTCCGATAAGAATATTTCAATTGCTCTAAAAGAATTCGCTAAAGACAAGAAAAAAATAAATGAACCAAGAATAGTTCCAGTACCAAAAATAGGTGGCATATTACCGCTAATACCTATTTTTGCAGGGTTAAGTGCGTTAGGGGCTCTTACTGGGGGCGCTGCAGCAGTAGCTAAATTCATCAATGATGCTCAATCTGCTAATAAGCAATTGAAAGAAAACCAGCGACATAATAAAATTATGGAATCTGTTGCGTTAGGTAGAGGATTATATTTGAAACCATATAAAAAAGGGTTGGGTATTTACTTATCTCCAACGAAAATACAACAAAAAAACTAATAGAAAAGCTACCAAAACATGCACTAAGTAATATTGAATTGTCAAAATTTGCAACAGACCTTAAAATCAATAATTTCAGAGGAGTTTTTATGCGAAACAATTTACCTAAACAAATAAAGTTCACTGAATGTGGAATAGTTAATTTGGATGATTATGATAGTTCAGGTACTCACTGGGTGGCATATAAGAAATATGGTGACTATGTTATATATTTTGATACTTTTGGTAACTTAAAACCACCAAAAGAATTAGTGAAATATTTTAGTAGCAAATGTAATATTAAGTATAATTACAATCAATATCAGCAGTATAATACCAATAATCGTGGAGACCTTTGTTTAAAATTTTTATGTAAAGAATAATGTATGAAAAATACTTTTAGTAATGAATAAACAATCATGTCGTACACATTTACTTTCTCTGATAAAAAGTCTTATCTAACAGCTACAATACATCCTGCTATTGAACTTGATCCTAATTGTGAGTATGCGATAGGTCTCATCAATTTTGAGTCATATAATTCTATCCCGAATATTGATGAGCGCAATAATAAATTCTATTTTGGTAATAAAACAATAACTATACCAAATGGATCATATGAGCTCGAAAATATAAATAACTTTTTGAAAAGAAAAGTGAAGAATAGTAACAAAGATTTCAAAATTTCTATTGCTGCCAATAACAATACTCTGAAATGTGAAATGCTTGTTACAGAAGAAGTTGATTCCACAAAACCAAATACCATCAGAGAATTATTGGGCTTTAATGCTGGAGTTTATAAGGCAAATACGCTTCATATATCTCAAAATCCTCTGAGCATAATTAAAGTAAATGCAATTTGTATTGAGTGTAACATTGTAACTGGTTCTTACGCTAATTCCAAACCTGTACATCAAATACACCAGTTCTTCCCAAGCGTTGCTTCCGGGTTCAAGATTAGTGAAAATCCCTCGAACGTTATCTATTTGCCAATCAACACACACATAATTGATAATATTGAGCTTAAAATAGTTGATCAAAACGGAGAATCAGTCAATTTCCAAGGAGAGCCCATAACAATCAGATTACATTTGAAAAAATTGTAAAAAAAAAAAAATGGGAATAATTTATAATGGTAGTATCGAATTATATAAAGAAGAACACGATCACAAAATCCTCAATACAAAACGAGAAGTACAACAATCAGCATCAAAAAATAGAAAATCAAGTTTCCAACAAAAGAAAAAACAATTAACATCGGAAAATAGAGAGTACTTGAAGAATTTGGAGCTCAACGTGTTATAAGAAATGAGTAGTAATATTTTAAATATATCGGAACGTATATATTTTGATGAGAAAATACAATATGCAGAAACTCATACTTATCAACCCTATTCACCAACTTTATTGAGTAATAATGATGAAATCAGAATATCTATACAACAACAAGATCTATACACATTACCATCAAATAGTTATATATATATTGAGGGTCAATTATTAGATCATGAAAATAAACCAACTAAAACGGGGCATCTAATAAACAATGGACTAATGTACCTTTTTGATGAGATTCGCTATGAAATTGGTGGAATCGTAATAGACCGAATACGTAATCCTGGAATTAATACAACACTGAAACATTAATGTTCATATTCAGCCAAAGAAAGTTCCGCTTTACAAAATGCTGGTTGGTTACCAACACCATCGGCTAATACTTATTCTTTTGATGAATCAAAGGGAAATTTCAGCTTTTGTATACCTCTTCGCATGCTATTAGGATTTGCTAGGACTATAAAAAAATTCTTCTAAACTCACGTCAAGATTTGATTCTATTGCGTAGTAGTCATGATAAAAACGCAGTATTATCAACTAGAGCAGATGAAAAAGAAATCCTGAAGGTGAATTGACCAAAAATCCAATGGCACGTACCACACATCAAAGTTTCAGATCAGGAGAAATTAAAACTCATTAAATACATGGGGAATAATTCAGAAATATCTATGCCATTCCGTGCATGGGAATTACATGAATATCCAGTTTTACCTACAACCCAACATCATACATGGATTGTAAAAACCGCTGCACAGTTAGAAAAACCTAGATTCATTATTTTTGGATTCCAAACTGATCGTAAAAATAAATTTAACAAAAATATGAGTCAATTTGATCATTGTAATTTGAATAATTTCAAGGTGGAATTGAACGCAGAGGTTTATCCCTATGATAACATGAACCTCAATTTTGATGATAATCAATGGTCTATTTTATATAACATGTACAACCAATTTCAATTTGCTTACTATCAAAAAAACAATGAACCTATTTTCACACCTAAGGAATTCTTAAAATATTGCCCTATTGTTGTTATGAATACATTCTATCTGAATGAAACTTTGAAGTCTGGACCTATAGATTTGAAACTCACTTTTGAAACAAGTGAAAACATTCCTGCTAATACAACTGCTTACTGTTTAATATTGTATGATAAAATTGTCAAATACACACCATTAACAAATATTGTACGATTAATGTAATAAATAGTTCCTATTTTAAATAAATAAATTACATGTGAAACATATTATGTATTATATTGAATTCTAACCTTATCTATGTGTTTTAACTTCATAAATTTCTCTTATCAAAAACTTGCTTGCTATGTGTGACATAGCACGTAATTAACACGTGATATAAATCAATCTCGGTTTCGAAATTCTAAATCTTACTGTACATCATTCGAAATTTATGTGCTCCACGCGTCTCTTTTTAGAACAACAAACCGATAGTCCACATCATGACCTTTCACCGATAAAGATATTGAATTGGAATTATCAGTTTAATTCTATGAGGACTTATGAAGAATTAATTGAATCCTGTATTGAAGAATTGGCATTGAATTTTCAGCATAAATTTTAGACAGCGAACCAAGATCATGACCTTCTACTGATAGAGAGTTCAAATTAGAATTATCAGTTCAATACTATGAGCACTTGGAGAATTAATTCAAAATCTTGTATTGGGGAATTTTGGAATTAAATCTTTCAAGCATAGATTCTAGAATATCAATGACTGTAACCATGCCAAGTATTAAATTTTCGCATCGCCAATCACATCGCTAAGAATTCAAATTCGTCAAACCACCAGCGACATCTGTCAAAATTCAAAATTTTACAACCAATACTCAAATTTCAACGACTAAATTAAAATTTTTCCCCCCACCACACCGTAACATCTCTGGCTCCAAACCACTACTCCAACGTCCTAAATTCAAATTCTACGAGCCAAAATTCAAATTTTACCGCCAGAATTCAAATTTTCCCGCTCCTGCCACTGGTGCCATCTTTCATCCAAATGCACAAACATGCACCAGCGCCATCTATCATCCAAATTCTGATCCGCGCCACAGCGCCATCTACCATTGAAACGCTGAACTAAAGATACATACATTATGTCCATGAAGAATTTCGCCGCCGCTACGCCGCCACCACCGCTATATAAAGGCTGTCCACAAAGGTTTTTTGATCCAGAACTCTCCTATATATTCTACTCTGTGAATCTGCTCAGAAGCAAGATTTTGCTACATAAATGCGTTATATGGCAGAATCTAGCACCAAATACATCATATTTCGTGTTTTTAGAGTGCTATTCGCAGTTTTACTAACTTTGGGATAAGTCGATATCACGCTTTTCCGCGCAGATTTTCACAATCAAAAAGTTCATATTCCTATTCAGGACCTCATAATTTGTATGAATCCGTCAACGAAAACATCATATCTCGTGTTTTCAGAGCGCTATCTGCAGTTATATGGAGTTTGAAATAAGTCAAAATTACCACAGTCTCAGCGGTTTCAAAGTATCGCGAATCACATATATCTATCCAATACAACATTATACGCATGAATCTGCCCTCAAATGCACAAAATTTTGTGTTCCCAGCGAGTTATCAGCGTTTTTTCTGAGTCTCGTTGAGGAATTTTTGATTCTGTAAATCTGCTCAGAAGTAAGATTTTGCTTCAGAAATGCGTTATATAGCAGAATCTAGCACCAAAAACATCATATTTCATATTTTTAGAGTGCTATTCGCAGTTTTACAAACTTTGGGATAAGTCGATATCACGCTTTTCCGCGCCGATTTTCACGATCAAAAAGTTCATATTTCTATTCAAGACCTTATAATATGTATGAATCCATCAACAAAAACATCATATCTCGTGTTTTCAAAGCACTATCTACAGTTATATGAAGTTTGAAATAAGTCAAAATTACCACATTCTCAGCGGTTCCAAAGTATCGCAAATCAGATGAATCTATCCAATACAACATAATACGCCTGTATCCGTCCTCAAATGCACAAAATTTTGCGATTTCAGCGAGTTATCAGCGTTTCTTCTGTGTCTCGTTGGGAAATTTTTGATTCTGTAAATCTGCTCAGAAGCAAGATTCTGCTTCAGAAATGCGTTATATGGCAGAATCTAGCACCAAATACATCATATTTTGTGTTCTTAGAGTGCCATTCGCAGTTTTACAAACTTTGGGATAAGTTGATATCACGCTTTTTCGCGCAGATTTTCACAATCAAAAAGTTCCTATTCCTATTCAGGACCACATGAAATGTATGAATCCATCAACAAAAACATCATATCTCGTGTTTTCAGAGAGCTATCTGCAGTTATATGAAATTTGAAATAAGTCAAAATTACTAAATTCTAAGCGGTTCCAAAGTATCGCAAATCACATAAATCTATCCAATACAACATAATACGCATGAATTCGTCCTCAAACGCACAGAATTCTGCGTTCCCAGCGAGCTATTAGCGTTTTTTCTGTCTCGTTGAGAAATTTTTGATTCTGTAAATCTGCTCAGAAGCAAGATTTTGCTTCAGAAATGCGTTATATGGCAGAATCTAGGACCAAATACATCATATTTCGTGTTTTTAGAGTGCTATTTGCAGTTCTACAAACTTTGAAATAATTCGGAATCACGCTTTTCCGGGCAGATTTTCACAATCAAAAAGTTAATATTCCTCTTCAGGACCTCATAATATGTATGAATCCATCAACAAAAACATCATATCTCGTGTTTTCAGAGCGCTATCTGCAGTTATATGAAGTTTGAAATAAGTCAAAATTATCACATTCTCAGCGGTTTCAAAGTATCGCCAATCACATAAATCTATCCACTACAAAATAATACGCATGAATCTGTCCTCTAATGCACAGAATTTTGCGTTTCTAGCGAGTTATCCGCGTTTTTTCTGAGTCTCGTTGAGAAATTTTTGATTCTGTAAATCTGCTCAGAAGCAAGATTTTGCTTCAGAAATCCGTTATATGGCAGAATCTAGCACCAAATTCATCATATTCCGTGTTTTCAGAGTTCTATTTGCAGTTTTACAAACTTTTGAATAAGTCGAAATCATGCTTTTCCGCGCAGATTTTCACAATCAAAAAGTTCATATTCCTATTCAGGACCTCATAATATGTATGAAACCATCAACAAAAACATCATATCTCGTGTTTTCAGAGCGCTATCTGCAGTTGAATGAAGTTTGAAATAAGTCAAAATTACCACATTCTCAGCGGTTTCAAAGTATTGCAAATCACATGAATCTATCCAATACAACATAATACGCATGAATCCGTCCTCAAATGCACAAAATTTTGCGTTTCCAGCGAGTTATCAGCGTTTTTTCTGAGTCTCGTTGAGAAATTTTTGATTCTGTAAATCTGCTCAGTAGCAAGATTTTGCCTTAGAAATGCGTTATATGGCAGAATCTAGCACCAAATACATCATATTTCGTGTTTTTAGAGTTCTATTCGCAGTTTTACAAACTTTGGAAAAGTCGGAATCACGCTTTTCCGGGCAGATTTTCACAATCGAAAAGTCCATATTTCTATTCAGGACCTCATAATATGTATGAATTCATCAACAAAAACATCATATCTCGTGTTTTCAGAGCGCTATCTGCAGTTATATGAAGTTTGAAGTAAGTCAAAATTACCACATTCTCAGCGGTTTCAAAGTATCGCAAATCACATAAATCTATCTAATACAACATGATACGCATGAATCTGTCCTCAAATGCACAAAATTCTGCGTTCCCAGCGAGTTATCAGCGTTTTTTCTGAGTCTCGTTGAGAAATTTTTGATTCTGTAAATCTGCTCAGAAGCAAGATTTTGCTTCAGAAATGCGTTATATGGCAGAATCTAGCACCAAATATAGACATATGTCGTGTTTTTAGAGTTCTATTTGCAGTTTTACAAACTTTGAAATAAGTCGAAATCACGCTTTTCCGCGCAGATTTTCACATCCAAAAAGTTCATATCACTATTCAGGACCTCATAATATGTATCAACCCATCAACAAAAACATCATACCTCGTGTTTTATGAGCGCTATCTGCAGTTATATGAAGTTTAAAATAAGTCAAAATTACCACATTCTCAGTGGTTTCAATGTATCGCAAATCACATAAATCTATCTAATACAACATAATACGCATGAATCCGTCCTCAAGTTCCCCAAATTTTGCGTTTCCAGCGAGTTATCAGCGTTTTTTCTGAGTCTCGTTAAGGAATTTTTTATTCTGTAAATCTGCTCAGAAGCAATATTTTGCTTCAGAAATGCATTATATGGCAGAATCTAGCACCAAATACATCATATTTTATGTTTTTAGAGCTCTATTTGCAGTTTCACAAACTTTGGATTGGGTTGAAATCACGCTTTTCCGCGCAGATTTTTACAATCAAAAAGTTCATATTCCTTTTCAGGACCTCATTATATGTATGAATACATCAACCAAAACTTCATATCTCGTGTTTTCAGAGCGCTATCTGCAGTTATATGGAGTTTGAAATAAGTCAAAATTACCGCATCTTCAGCGGTTTCAAAGTATCGCAAATCACATAAATCTATCCAATACAACATAATACGCATGAATCCGTCCTCAAATGCACCAAATTTTGCGTTTCCAGCGAGTTTTCAGCGTTTTTTCTGAGTCTCGTTGAGAAATGTTTAATTCTGTAAATCTGCTTAGAAGCAAGATTCTGCTTCAGAAATGCGTTATATGGCAGAATCTAGCACCAAATACATCATATTTTGTGTTTTTAGAGTGCTATTTGCAGTTTTACGAACTTTGGAATGAGTCAAAATCACGCTTGTCCGCGCAGATTTTCACAATTAAAAAGTCCATATCCCTATCCAGGACCTTATCATATGTATGAATCCATCAACAAAAACATAATATTTCGTGTTTTCTGAGCGCTATCTGCAGTTATATGAAGTTTGAAATAAGTCAAAATTACCACATTCTCAGCTATTCGAAAGTATCGCAAACCGCATAAATCTATCCAATACAACATAATACGCATGAACCCGTCCTCAAATGCACAAAATTTTGCGTTTCCAGCGTGCTATCAGCGTTTTTTCTGAGTCTCGTTGAGAAATTTTTGATTCTGTAAATCTGCTTAGAAGCAAGATTCTGCTTCAGAAATGCGTTATATGGCAGTATCTAGCACCAAATACA
Source organism: Dromius quadrimaculatus (assembly GCA_963989225.1). Lineage (NCBI taxonomy): Eukaryota > Metazoa > Arthropoda > Insecta > Coleoptera > Carabidae > Dromius > Dromius quadrimaculatus. The sequence goes on from CAXDIG010000074.1 coordinate 70,378, forward strand.
TCATATTTCGTGTTTTTAGAGTGCTATTCACAGTTTTACAAACTTTGGAATAGGTCAAAATCACGCTTTTCCGCGCAGATTTTCACTATCAAAAAGTTTATATTCCTATTCAGGACCTCATAATATGTATGAACCCGTCAACAAAAACATCATATCTCGTGTTTTCAGAGCGCTATCTGCAGTTGTATGAAGTTTGAAATAAGTCAAAATTACCACATTCTCAGCGGTTTCAAAGTATCGCAAACCACATAAATCTATCTAATACAACATTATACGCATGAATCCGTCCTCGAATGCACAGAATTCTGCGTTTCCAGCAAGTTATCAGCGTTTCTTCTGAGTCTCGTTGAGAAATTTTTGATTCTGTAAATCAGCTCAGAAGCAAGATTCTGCTTCGGAAATGCGTTATATGGCAGAATCTAGCACCAAATATATCATTTTTCGTGTTTTTAGAGTGCTATTCGCAGTTTTACAAACTTTGGAATAGATCGAAATCACGCTTTTCCGCGCAGATTTTCACAATCAAAAAGTTCTTATTCCTATTCAGGACCTCATAATATGTATGAATCCATCAACAAAAACATCATATCTCGTGTTTTCAGAGCGCTATTTGCAGTTATATGATGTTGGAAATAAGCCAAAATTACCACATTCTCAGCGGTTCCAAAGTATCGCAAATCACATAAATCTATCCAATACAACATGATACGCATGAATTTGTCCTCAAATGCACAAAATTTTGCGTTTCCAGCGAGTTATCAGGGTTTTTTCTGTCTCGTTGGAAAATTTTTGATTCTGTAAATCTGCTCAGCAGCAAGATTTTGCTTCAGAAATGCGTTATATGGCAGAATCTAGCACCAAATACATCATATTCCGTGTTTTTAGAGTGCTATTTGCAGTTTTACAAACTTTGGAATAAGTCGAAATCACGCTTTTCCGCGCAGATTTTCACAATCAAAAAGTTCATATTCCTATTCAAGACCTCATAACATGTATGAATCCATCAACAAAAACCACATATCTCGTGTTTTCTGAGCGCTATCTGCAGTTATATGAAGTTTGAAATAAGTCAAAATTACCACATTCTCAGCGGTTTCAAAGTATCGCAAATCACATAAATCTATCCAATACAACATAATACGCATGAATACGTCCTTTAATGCACGAAATTCAGAGTTTCCAGCGAGTTATCAGCGTTTTTTCTGAGTCTCGTTGAGAAATTTTTGATTCTGTAAATCTGCTCTGGAGCAAGATTTTGCTCCAGAAATGCGTTTTATGGCAGAACCTAGCACAAAAAACATCATATTCCGTGTTTTTAGAGTACTATTCGCGGTTTTACAAACTTTGGAATAAGTCGTAATCACGCTTTACCGCGCAGATTTTCACAATCAAAAAGTTCATATTCCTATTCAGGACCTCATAATATGTATGAACCCATCAACAAAAACATCATATCACGTGTTTTCAGAGCGCTATCTGCAGTTAAATGAAGTTTGAAATAAGTCAAAATTACCACATTCTCAGCGGTTTCAAAGTATCGCAAATCACATGAATCTATCCAATATAACATAATACGTATGAATCCGTCCTCAAATGCACAAAATTTTGCGTTTCCAGCGAGTTATCAGCGTTTTTTCTGAGTCTCGTTGAGAAATTTTTGATTCTGTAAATCTGCTCAGTAGCAAGATTTTGCTTTAGAAATGCGTTATATGGCAGAATCTAGCACCAAATACATCATATTTCGTGTTTTTAGAGTTCTATTCGCAGTTTTACAAACTTTGGAAAAGTCGGAATCACGCTTTTCCGGGCAGATTTTTACAATCAAAAAGTCCATATTTCTATTCAGGACCTCATAATATGTATGAATTCATCAACAAAAACATCATATCTCGTGTTTTCAGAGCGCTATCTGCAGTTATATGGAGTTTGAAGTAAGTCAAAATTACCACATTCTCAGCGGTTTCAAAGTATCGCGAATCACATAAATCTATCTAATACAACATGATACGCATGAATCTGTCCTCAAATGCACAAAATTCTGCGGTCCCAGCGAGTTATCAGCGTTTTTTCTGAGTCTCGTTGAGAAATTTTTGATTCTGTAAATCTGCTCAGAAGCAAGATTTTGCTTCAGAAATGCGTTATATGGCAGAATCTAGCACCAAATATAGACATATGTCGTGTTTTTAGAGTTCTATTTGCAGTTTTACAAACTTTGAAATAAGTCGAAATCACGCTTTTCCGCGCAGATTTTCACATCCAAAAAGTTCATATCACTATTCAAGACCTCATAATATGTATGAACCCATCAACAAAAACATCATACCTCGTGTTTTCTGAGCGCTATCTGCAGTTATATGAAGTTTAAAATAAGTCAAAATTACCACATTCTCAGTGGTTTCAATGTATCGCAAATCACATAAATCTATCTAATACAACATAATACGCATGAATCCGTCCTCAAGTTCCCCAAATTTTGCGTTTCCAGCGAGTTATCAGCGTTTTTTCTGAGTCTCGTTAAGGAATTTTTTATTCTGTAAATCTGCTCAGAAGCAATATTTTGCTTCAGAAATGCATTATATGGCAGAATCTAGCACCAAATACATCATATTTCATGTTTTTAGAGCTCTATTTGCAGTTTCACAAACTTTGGATTGGGTCGAAATCACGCTTTTCCGCGCAGATTTTTACAATCAAAAAGTTCATATTCCTATTCAGGACCTCATTATATGTATGAATACATCAACCAAAACTTCATATCTCGTGTTTTCAGAGCGCTATCTGCAGTTATATGGAGTTTGAAATAAGTCAAAATTACCGCATTCCCAGCGGTTTCAAAGTATCGCAAATCACATAAATCTATCCAATACAACATAATACGCATGAATCCGTCCTCAAATGCTCAAAATTTTGCGTTTCCAGCGAGTTTTCAGCGTTTTTTCTAAGTCTCGTTGAGAAATGTTTGATTCTGTAAATCTGCTTAGAAGCAAGATTCTGCTTCAGAAATGCGTTATATGGCAGAATCTAGCACCAAATACATCATATTTTGTGTTTTTAGAGTGCTATTTGCAGTTTTACAAACTTTGGAATAAGTCAAAATCACGCTTGTCCGCGCAGATTTTCACAATTAAAAAGTTCATATCCCTATCCAGGACCTCATCATATGTATGAATCCATCAACAAAAACATAATATTTCGTGTTTTCTGAGCGCTATCTGCAGTTATATGAAGTTTGAAATAAGTCAAAATTACCACATTCTCAGCTATTCGAAAGTATCGCAAACCGCATAATTCTATCCAATACAACATAATACGCATGAATCCGTCCTCAAATGCACAAAATTTTGCGTTTCCAGCGAGCTATCAGCGTTTTTTCTGAGTCTCGTTGAGAAATTTTTGATTCTGTAAATCTGCTTAGAAGCAAGATTCTGCTTCAGAAATGCGTTATATGGCAGTATCTAGCACCAAATACATCATATTTCGTGTTTTTAGAGTGCTATTCGCAGTTTTACAAACTTTGGAATAGATCGAAATCACGCTTTTCCGCGCAGATTTTCACAATCAAAAAGTTCATATTCCTATTCAGGACCTCATAATATGTATGAATCCATCAACAAAAACATCATATCTTGTGTTTTCAGAGCGCTATCTGCAGTTATATGAAGTTTGAAATAAGTCAAAATTACCACATTCTCAGCGGTTTCAAAGTATCGCAAATCACATAAATCTATCTAATACAACATAAGACGCATGGATCTGTCCTCAAATGCACAGAATTTTGCGCTCCCAGCGAGTCATCAGCGTTTTTTCTGAGTCTCGTTGAGAAATTTTTGATTCTGTAAATCTGCTTAGAAGCAAGCTTTTGCTTTAGAAATTCGTTTTATGGCAGAATCTAGCACAAAATACATCATATTTCGTGTTTTAAGAGTGCTATTCGCAGTTTTACAAACTTTGGAATAAGTCGTTTTCACGCTTTTCCGGGTAGATTTTCACAATCAAAAAGTTCATATTCCTATTCAGGACCTCATAATATGTATGAATCCATCAACAAAACCATCATATCTCATGTGTTCAGAGCGCTATTTGCAGTTATATGAAGTTGGAAATAAGCCAAAATTACCACATTCTCAGCGGTTTCAAAGTATCGCAAATCACATAAATCTATCCAATACAACATGATACGCATGAATTTGTCCTCAAATGCACAAAATTTTGCGTTTCCAGCGAGTTATCAGGGTTTTTTCTGTCTCGTTGAAAAATTTTTGATTCTGTAAATCTGCTCAGCAACAAGATTTTGCTTCAGAAATGCGTTATATGGCAGAATCTAGCACCAAATACATCATATTCCGTGTTTTTAGAGTGCTATTTGCAGTTTTACAAACTTTGGAATAAGTCGAAATCACGCTCTTCCGCGCAGATTTTCACAATCAAAAAGTTCATATTCCTATTCAGGACCTCATAACATGTATGAATCCATCAACAAAAACCACATATCTCGTGTTTTCTGAGCGCTATCTGCAGTTATATGAAGTTTGAAATAAGTCAAAATTACCACATTCTCAGCGGTTTCAAAGTATCGCAAATCACATAAATCTATCCAATACAACATAATACGCATGAATACGTCCTTCAATGCACAAAATTCCGCGTTTCCAGCGAGTTATCAGCGTTTTTTCTGAGTCTCGTTGAGAAATTTCTAATTCTGTAAATCTGCTCAGGAGCAAGATTTTGCTCCAGAAATGCGTTTTATGGCATAACCTAGCACAAAAAACGTCATATTCCGTGTTTTTAGAGTGCTATTCGCGGTTTTACAAACTTTGGAATAAGTCGTAATCACGCTTTACCGCGCAGATTTTCACAATCAAAAAGTTCATATTCCTATTCAGGACCTCATAATATGTATGAATCCATCAACAAAACCATCATATCTTGTGATTTCAGAGCGCTATTTGCAGTTATATGAAGTTTGAAATAAGTCAAAATCACCACATTCTCAGCGGTTTCAAAGTATCGCAAATCACATAAATCTATCCAATACAACATAATACGCATGGATTTGTCCTCAAATGCACAAAATTTTGCGTTTCCAGCGAGTTATCAGCGTTTTTTCTGTCTCGTTGAGAAATTTTTGATTCTGTGAATCTGCTCAACAGTAAGATTTTGCTTCAGAAATTCGTTATATGGCAGAATCTAGCACCAAATACATCATATGTCGTGTTTTAAGAGTGCTATTCGCAGTTTTACAAACTTTGGAATAAGTCGAAATCACGCTTTTCCGGGCAGGTTTTCGAAATCAAAAAGTTCATATTCCTATTCAGGACCTCATAATATGTATGAATGCATCAACAAAAACATCATATCTCGTGTTTTCTGAGCGCTATCTGCAGTTATATGAAGTTTGAAATAAGTCAAAATTACCACATTCTCAGCGGTTTCAAAGTATCGCAAATCACATAAATCTATCCAGAATAACATAATACGCATGAATCCGTCCTCAAATGCACAAAATTTTGCGTTTCCTGTGAGTTATCAGCGTTTTTTTCCGAGTCTCGTTGAGAAATTTTTGATTCTGTAAATCTGCTCAGTAAGCAAGATTTTGCTTCAGAAATGCGTTATATGGCAGAATCTAGCACCAAATACATCATATTTCGTGTTTTTTAGAGTTCTATTCGCAGTTTTACATACTTTGGGAAAGTCGGAATCACGCTTTCCCGGGCAGATTTTCACAATCAAAAAGTTCATATTTCTTCTCAGGACCTCATGATATGTATGAATTCATCAACAAAAAACATCATATCTCGTGTTTTCTGAGCGCTATTTGCAGTTATATGAAGTTTGAAATAAGTCAAAAATTACCACTTCTCAGCGGTTTCAATGTATCGCAAATCACATAAATCTATCTAATACAACATAATACGCATGAATCCGTCCTCAAATTCCCAAATTTTGCGTTTCCAGCGAGTAATCAGCGATTTTTCTGAGTCTCGTTAAGGAATTTTTTATTCTGTAAATCTGCTCAGAAGCAATATTTTGCTTCAGAAATGCATTATATGGCAGAATCTAGCTTCAAATACATCATATTTCATGTTTTTAGAGCTCTATTTGCAGTTTTACAAACTTTGGATTAGGTCGAAATCACGCTTTTCCGCGCAGATTTTCACAATCAAAAAGTTAATATTCCTATTCTGGACCTCATTATATGTATGAATACATCAACAAAAACTTCATATCTCGTGTTTTCAGAGCGCTATCTGCAGTTATATGAAGTTTGAATTAAGTCAAAATTACCGCATTCCCAGCGGTTTCAAAGTATCGCAAATCACATAAATCTATCCAATACAACATAATACGTATGAATCCGTCCTCAAATGCACAAAATTTTGCGTTTCCAGCGAGCTATCAGCGTTTTTTCTGAGTCTCGTTGAGAAATGTTTGATTCTGTAAATCTGCTTAGAAGCAAGATTCTGCATCAGAAATGCGTTATATGGCAGAATCTAGCACCAAATACATCATATTTTGTGTTTTTAGAGTGCTATTAGCAGTTTTACAAACTTTGGAATAAGTCAAAATCACGCTCTTCCGCGCAGATTTTCACAATCAAAAAGTTCATATTCCTATCCAGGACCT